>JAOTAZ010000005.1:35232752-35245268 GCA_025629785.1 Erythroxylum oxycarpum
AGTTAAAAGAGATTTTGTATTTCTTTCTAGTATGTTTATTAATAAAATAATATGAATTTTTAAATAATTTAATATATATATTTATATATATAATAATATAATGTCCTCGGTTTCCCTGGAAAGTAGCAGATAAAAGCAGGCTGACATTTCTTTTCCTTTTCCACAAGTTGAGTATTCAAATTTGAAATCTCTACCAGTGGGAAGTATCTTGCGTCTTAGGCTCTTGGTCTTCCTTTATCTCACAATTCAATTGGCCACAAGCAAAGCAACTTTCCTTTTAATTTTATCAAATCGGCAAAGATTTCGAACTTAGAAACTGAGTTGTGGAGTGGATTCAATGAATCGTTAAAGCGTGTTGACCATTTATATTATAATTTTGTACAAGTTGGATACTCAGGCCAGCATAGCATTGCATGTCCCTTAAGTGTGATTAGGTCCGACAAAAGCAGAATGTCTCGACGTTTTTTTTTTAAATTTTTCCATGATTAATATAACAACGTTAATCATTACATTGATATAAACTATTAATTTGTCAAGTAATCTATTTAAAATATATAATGTATAAATTATTATTATATAAATTTATTTGAAAATAAAAATTCATTTAAAAATCATTAAAAATTTCGAAACAAACATACATTTACGTCTGAGGAATCCTACAGTCAGTGTAAGCTCATAATTGCTTTATTTTGGAAGTTAAAAGGATACTAATGTGACTGGTCATGTTGGACCAAGCCCGTTAAATCCACCAAAAGTGCCCAGTAGTTTCCACGTGTGGGTTGAAGAACCAAAAATTAGGAGGGAAACGAAAACAGAAAGGGCGCTTAAAAAAAAGGCGCTAAAAGCAGACACTCGTCTCTCCTGTTCTGTTCTTTCCTCTTCCTCCATGTCCATGAAATCGAAAGGTACGCTCTCGATCCATAGTCGACGATATCTCGTTTCATTGATTCACTCTGTTCAGTGAATTAGCCTTTACGTTTATTTCTTCTCTCCTTTTCTGTTAATGTTTTTGTGGTTTCATTAAGTTTAATTGGTTGTGGCTTCCATTTAACTTGTGTTGTTGAGTCCGCTCTGCGTTTAAGTTGCTGTTTCATTTCTTCAGTTTCATGTCTGATTCTTCTGCAGTGGCACTGTGTGTTGCCTATTTTGTGGTATCTGTATCGATGCAGTGCTCTAGTGGTAAACGTAACGTGTTGATGTTCTAGTGGTGAATATTTTTGAATCCATCAAGGAGTTCAATGACTTGTAGTATCAGACTGACAAATGGAAACAATCTTCGTTACTGTAAATCTCCGACGAAGCACGGCTTTTGTTTTAACTCATTTACGCTTAAGTGAAGCAGCGATACCTACAGTCGCTATTTCCATCCTTTTACTTTTAACTAGCTGATAGTTGTCAGCGAAGTTCTAACAGGGGACTATGGCTGACACTATTTGTGCAAGAACACAATATCACAATTTTTGTTCAACACTATACCACAATTATAGTTGCCAACCGCAAAACTTGATTATCTTTTTGGAAAGAGAAAACGAAAGAACAAATAAGCAGCTTGCATTGCTCGACTTTGTCGTGTTTTGTAGCGTTTTCGGATGAATGGCTCAGAAAGATGAGCTTAATATTAAAAGATTTGAACCATGTTACACATATACATGCTACATACCCACATGCTAATGGGATTGTACACTTTGGTTTTGCACCTATTCTTCTGTAAACTAAGTCAAGCTACTTAAAAATGGCATGGAAAGGTGCTAGTTATTGTTCCCCAAACACGGTCTTAGTCAATCAGGATGCGCCACAAAATTATTAAGTGAATGTTGCAGAAAATGTTATCTAACCATCCGCTTTCTTAACTTTTGTCTTTGCAAACTTGCTGGCTGGAAAATGCAGCCTAGCCATTAGAGGACGCGGGGCTCGAGTCTTCTGATCAAATCCTCTTACACAAACATATCCTGAATTTGTTGAACTTATCAGCAAATAATGAACTTTCACATATTTCTAGATAATATTGTGAAATAACTAAATTCTGTAACATCACAAAAGCCATGGAATATAAATGGCAGGGAAATGCATAGAGTAGATAATGATTAGGAAAATAATCCTAAGACGGTTTTCTTGAAATACTAGATAGTTTATGGAATCAATGTGCTAAATATGCGTTAAATAATGGCATGGAATGTCAGTATACTGGCTTTACCCTTATATGCATTGCTCAAGAAATGATGAACACAAAGTTCGCAAAACATAACGTTCAACATTGCATAGAAGAGTACTGACAGTTTTACTCACCTCTCCAGAAACATTGTTGAATAGCTTCTGTGGTCATACCTGATAACCCAGAGACACAATCTCAGTGTTTGACGTGTGCTAAATATTTAAACCGCATAAATTACTAAGCTTTACCTTTAAATATTGTTGGCACGGATGTCCCAAAGTAAACAGTTCGTCTTGGCAAGTTCCAGATCCAAGCCCTAGGTACGTCAATTGGATTTAGACTAGACTCGTGATCAGCAAATACCTGCATAGGAAAAATGTATTCTGTTGAAATATAAAATAGACGAACTCAATGGAATTAAGTTGTGTGTTGCACTAACCTCATTTACTTGGAAATATGTTCCATTTAGTGGAAAGCTTCCTCTCATAGCTGTCCGACATGGTATCTGTTTTTGAGATATTATAAGTGTTGGTGATTGCAATTGTTTGGATATATTCTAAGGACATCAAAATCATAACAGAAACAGATATTCTTACCAAAAGTGTCCCTCGTACAATTTGACAATTTGCTTCTCGCAAACTGTTGCATGAGAAACATGTTGTCTCTTCACACAATTGGCCATACTCTTGAGAATTGCATTTATTTTCAGGGGCTTGAATGGAGTCTGCTGTTTCACCTGATCAAAGGAATTCCAGATAATATTTGGAATAAGAATAAATAATAAGCGTACCACGATTGCCTGTATATAGTGCACGCAACTTTCCAATGGGTTTGAAAATGTTCTGGTCATAATGATGCTATTTTAGGCTTTGCATGGGGTTGCTTTTCATCCAGCCAAACCAAGCACTTTGACTTGTTGTATTGCTTGCTAGTCTTTCCTAGATAAATTTTGCTCAACTGAAAGGAGATATATAATAATAGCATTACCTGGTGTCCATATGGCAAGAAGGTATGAGCACGGATCATCAGGCTCTCTTCTATCCAACTGAACCAAAGTCAAATCAATTAAGAAATATCATTTTGGAAGTGGGGAGGGGTCAAACAACTTCCCTACTGATGAAGATATAGAAACTAACCCTTTGCAGAAGAGGGTGAGTGTCTGGAAGTTCATATCTGTAGTTCAAGAAGATGAAATTCAGTGCAAAGTGGATGATAACTTTTCTAAGATTGTACAAGCCAATATGTCGTTGATCAAATTTGAGAATGGCAAATGTGGAGAGTGTTAGTCTCATAATTTTATTTTCTTTAACTGGCTGCAAAATCACATTGAAGCAACTAAAATTTTCAAGTTATGGGGAGTAATAACTATAAACTTTTACCTATCACCTCAAATTCAACTATCTGAGTCTTAGACATGGATAACTTTTTGTATGCAAATGCTTGCTTTAAAAGCTATCATATTGGTACTAAATATTATTCTATCAAAAAGAGATGGATGCAAATACTTACACTTGGTGCTCTGTTCGTAACCGGCTCACATTTTTAAGCTTTGATGTAGGTATAGAAGCTGCTTCTGCAGTCAAAGCAACTAATGCCTTTGACATGTCACTTTCTTGAAGCTCCATATTCTTTTGCATATAGTTTTGTAAATTTTGAGTGAACTCTTCAATGTTGAGCTTGATTGTAGGAATTTCATCAGGATCTTCGCATAATGTTTCTTCAATATCGTTTGGTGCCAGTACACTGTACTCAGTTTGTGGTGATAATGGTTCTTCAATAATTGGACAACAGCTTTTTCCCTCAGTTTTTGTTAGCAACTGTTCGTTTTTGTTTGTTTGAAAATTTTTGTCTGGTTCAGTTGCTTGGGGTAGAGATAGGGGCACTGGTTTAACCAACACATCAGGATTTTGGGTAGTTCTGCTTTCAGCTGCGCTTACAATACCTCTTTGCTCTGGCCCTGGCAGGGCAAGCCTGGCACTGCAAACAAGGTTTCATTATTAGCTGGCAAATCTAACTTTTCATTTTGTAGAATTGCTTAGCAAACGAGACAGTTGATGATTGTGGATATCTTTTACCCTGTGGTACAAGATAAACAAGAAACTAAGTTTCCTACTTTTGGTTATATGTAAATTTGTGGGACAGTTATGGCTTAATTTCATTTGGCTTCTTGATCTTACATGTCAGGTTTTTATGGTTGGCAACTACATGGCAGTGATATTTGGAAAAAAAAGAAAAGAATACACAGACCTTGCAAATGCACTTGCAAAATGTCTGCATTCTCCTCTCATTGGGCAGGCATTGCAATTTGGTTTGCTTTTTGTACAAAATACCTGCATTAAGTCTCAAAGGAAATAGTCTCATAGTTTCAACTTCTTATTACAGAAACCAGTAAATGTTAGGTAATATCTAAAGAAACTTAAGGGCACCTTTCCAAATGTAATCATCTGGTAATGCAGCTCATACCTGTTCACTCATTCTAAAATTGATTAGCAAAGGATTTTATTTACAAGTAACTTGACAATTCATATGTAGCTGCATTCAGTGTTTTGTTTTGAGTTGCCAACTGGAAAATCCTTACAGTGTTCTTTGGTCAAGTTTGCAGAGTCGTGGCCAGAGGTATCTTTGAATTGACTCCAGCACCGGGTACCTATAAAGGCATAATGTTAGTAACTTTGTATTAAACATATCAGTTAGCATCTCTAATCTTTTAGTTATTATACTGACAGCTCCAGAAGATGCAACTGTAGAGATTCTGGAAGTGGTTGAAGTGGGACCCATCCCAGTCGGACAGCTATGCGTCCAACATTTGTGTCAACCTGTTTCACAGTTTAGTTAATTGAGATCTGCTATCAACAAGGTCTGAATCTTTTACTTTTGATGTGTGTTCAGTTCACTGGAACTTACTGGAAAAGCAAGATGATGAAGTGTTAGAAGTCGTACACACTCTACACTTTTCAACCCCAATCCCCTCACACTTAGCAAGTACTCCCTGCAAAGGTGAGTTGAAAGCATCTTACTGTTTTGACTGTGTAAAGTTATAAACCAATGAACTTGTGTACTTTGCATTCATTACATGAAACTCTAAAAATCAGCATGGCCTTATAAATATATATATGCTGAGATAAGTGTTTGGTGCTTTTGAAGTCTAGAACTAATTCTTGGGCTTACTTTGCTTTGTCTGGTGGAACATCTCTTAGCCATTCAAGATCAATGCTTCCGTGTTCTCTTACCAGTCTATTAAGGAACTCCTGCATGATTATCGATGTGATTGTTGGAATCAAGTGACTCTAATTTTAGGTAGTTGGATTGGGTTAGATGAATTATTGTATGATGTACAGTTTCTACCTTTATTCTTTCTGCAAGCATGTTGTTCATCCCACGTTCTTTAATTGTGTTGGCAATCTCATTAACATCTGCGCATCGTACAGCTTCCCAGTCCAATGAGTCCATTGTGTTTTCTGTTCTCTCTCTTTTTCTGCCATTTGCTTCTGCCTGCTTTCTCAAGGAATCCCAGTCAACATTACTTTGTATCTCCTTGCCAACCCTTCTACCTTTGGCTTTTCTGGCTGCATCCATCTTATTAAGCTCTTTAATCTCAGGTTTAGTATGCTCTGTCAAGTCTGACACTATGGTATCTAGTGAATTCTTTTGTTGCTCAACAGATGTACTGGTACTCTCCATGATATCTAGAGCCTGTCCAAACTCAGCTAGTTGTTTGTCAACAAAACAACCTTTATCTGGGCAGGTTTGAGACTGGGCACTCATATGCTTATCTTCTTGAGTAATGTTGTATGACAAGTTTGCTGTTGGAGATGTACAATAATTTTGAACTTTCATTCTTGGCTCTTTATGACCTGCACTTTGACTGCCAGATTGTGTTGCAATAAAATTATTATCTTTCACACTGTTTTGGCCTTGTTCCTTGGATAAGTTGAATCCTCTAATTTCATTGGTGACCACCTCAATGTGCTCAACCTCCTGAACTTTTGAATTGGAGGTAAGATGTGAACCATCTACCTTTTGGCCCAGGAAATCATTCTGCAGACTTGGGGTTGTTTCACATTTACTATTGAAACTCTGATCAGATGACATGTTGATTAGTTGACTGCTAACTTCGTAAAGCAGATTGGATTCAGCTGTAGAATTGAATCTTTGCAATAGCTCCATACAAGGAGTAGAGGTAAAGAAACTGTCAAGTTGAAATGCCTCAGTCAGGTTGTATGCTTCTGGATTGCTTTCTTGAAGCGATTCTTTCATTTTAGCAGCTTGAACATTTGGGGTATCTATAGAATTCTGAGATGAAAGTCCGGAATTTTGAGATGAAAAAGCATTGTTTATTATCCTGCATTCTCCTGTGTAACTCCCCTCTCTGTCATTGGTGCTCGTGGTTGATCTGACTGCTATTGATTGGTAGTATGTCTCCTTGTTGAGTCCTGAGCCAAGGATGCCTGAACTGCTTGTAGATGATTCATTACTGTTGACTACTTCCTGTTCTTTGACAAGCTCATTTTCTTCAAGAGTCATGGAACTCTGATCACAAATCAATTGGTTTGACATATCATCCAATTTTATGGTGTCTTCAGGCTCTAGTATGCACACGATAGGCTTGCCAATTGTTTTTTTTATGCTTCCTCCATGGCATGATGTATGTTTACTTGTTGACTGAACTGGAAAGTGTGCAGCAAGAGACATAAATGCAGAACTGCAGAGAAAACAGGAAAAGGAGCAATTGGAAAGAAACAGTAAAATTTTTCCCTTCAACACTTCCTCAAATTTGAGAATTTAGTAGTAATATGTAGAAAACTAAGGCTCACCTTGATAGATGGTCTGATACATTCTGAGTAAGAAAGACCCCAATAACCGAGTCTAGTACAGATCCCTTCCATGGAGAAAATCGTCTATCCCCTGTATAAAGACGTTGCTCTTCAAATGCAAATTAATTGTACAAAGACTTGTTAACATTGAGTTGCAAATACAACAAAAGCTCAATTTCTTAAGATTTTAACTATAACTGCTGAGGATAATGATTAAACGTTTGAGTTTACACACTGGTCATAGAATGAGAAGCATCTACTAGCTCAGTGTTAAGTTTGAGCAAAAATAGTTCTAAATTTCATGCCTTCATGTTTGCATGTGTTCTGTCATTATCCAGTGGTTATAGATGGAAAAATCTACTAGCTCAGTGTTATATAATGAAACATCTACTAGCTCAGTGTTATATATGAGCAGAAACGGTTCCAAATTTCACACCTTCATGTTTGCATATGTTCATTATCCGACTTATATTGGTTGAATCCATTTTTCTTATGACATAGTCAATGTGTCAAGTTACTTGGTGAAGTAACGCTCAGTGGTCTCATTTATAACATGAATAAATTACAGGTTTAATGATACATGTTGGAAATGTGTTTTTGTAGCCCCAGTTAGATTACATCTAGTGTTTCAACACAAAGATTTACTTAGCAATATAACATTTTCACCAACTATTCATGAATCACTTCAAGGAGGTTGGTCCTGTTGAAATTGAATAAAGCAATTTAACGAAATTGTATTCTGACCTTGAACAAGATGCATGCGAGCTATAAATGAGCTTGCACGCCCATGGAATACATTTCGTTCTTCTTCCCACCACTTTGCTTTCTCCTCGTCTGTTCCATCAATACCTTGACTATTGATGTTTGCTAGAAGAAGCTTCCACACTCTATTAGTTTCTTCATCTAGATCAACCTTAGGCCGTTGCCGATGTTTCTTGATGCGCTCAAATGAACTATCATAGGGTATAATAGTGTCATGTCTCCCATGAAGGACAATGGCATTCTGCTTTTCATTTTTAAAGCTGTAAGGCACAAGTGCAGTTTGCTCTGTGTATGAGATGCTATTATTTTCCCTATTTATGTCAAGATGTGCTAATAGGTCAGCCACATCAGCAGCAGACATTTTTTTACGCATTGCATTACGAGCACCTGCACGAGATGGCTATTGATTAAGAAGCAAATGGCAAAGTTGGTAGATACATTAATTTTGTAAAACTGATCTTTTTTTAACTATATCCAAAATTGAATTATGATATTGGTGATACCTCGAATTTTGGCAGGAATTTGCTTATTGTATAAAGTCATTGTTCCGAGTGACAACTCTTGGTTTCTCCTGGACAATGTTAGATTAACCAAAGGAACTTTCCTCTTGGTTCTCTTTTTGGTTGGTGTCTCTACCAGTGATGCTTCTGTAATCGTAAGAGGTCCACCTGGCATTGCAAATTGCTGCCGGTTATTGTCTGAACTTGCTTGTCTGCCTTCGCAGGTTGGACTAGTTGCCCACTGTGCAATTCCAGCCAGTGAACCTAAATCCCTCACTTGAGTGTAAGCTTTTGGTCTCTTTTTGGTTGACCTGTCTGTTGGATGTATCATATACTCAAAAACTTCTGGCTTGTGCTGAAGGACTCTTCCTTCTTCTTTGAGTGCATCTGGAATTCCTCCGGAATAAAGCGTAGAAGCACAGCTGGGTATTGAGGTAGAAGGATCAAGATTGCAATCTTTTTGTGGGCATGGCTGAAATTGTAAATTTTTAGTGGCAGTCATGGAAGGCGCTATGCTGGGTGTGGTTGAATTCTGACCCTTTTCAGTTCTCTTTTTCTTGCATGTGCTTGGAAATTTCAACCAGCTCATTGATTGATAAGCAGGTAAAGCATTGTATTGAATTCCTGTTATATTTGTGCTGAAAGTTTCTGGATAATCTACAAATATGTAGGGCTTCTTGTTTGACCTCTGTGCTTGTCCTTCCACGGTCGAAGTTTTACGGGTGCTACAGTTGAAGCCATTAAGAATAATTGGTGATAATTGAGTGTTACATTGTAGCAAGACTTTCGTAGTATTTTCTTCTGCACAGGGAACAGATACTATATCTCCGGTTCGGTTTGGCTCGAAATCACCGCCCACTTTTTCTTGCTGTGGAGCATTATCAACAGAGAGTGGTAGTTTGGGCGCTTTCTTCTCAGGAACTGACAGGTAATTTAGAAGCACTTCCTGCATAGAAAGGGTATGAGAATTGGCAATTCCTCTTTGAGTGTTTCTAAGCCGAACTTCAATTCCAGGGCCTAGATGCACTGTTTGCTTTCCTCCAGCAGCATCTTGTCCATCAGTTTCAGATTTCTGATTGATAGTTGACTTGAATTTAGAGCTTTCACCTGATGGTTGTCCTTCCACATCAAAGTTTAATGTCCTTCTGCACGACCTTTTGGTAGGTAAAAGTGTTTCTGAATCAGTGGACTCTCCAGTTGCTTCATCTGGAGTTGAGAGCTTCTTGGCTGCATTCCTTCGAACATATTTCCTTTTCCCTGTTGGATATACCACTGTGTTAACTGCTTTTTCCTGTAATTGCCTCTTTCCTGCCTGGGTCCTACTGGAAGCGGCATGTTTTGGTGTGTCCATTTTTTGAAACCTAGGCTTTCCTTCTATTATCACTTTAGGCCTGTGCTTTTTCCTCCTAGGTTTTAGCTGTGGAGTTTTGTTCAGGTCAATAGTATTGCCACCTTCCCTTTCAAAGTTGTGATTATCCTTAATCATTGTAGAAGTATCAGCAAGTGAAGAATCTGTCTTCAGGTCGTGGAGTTCTTTACTGGCATGAATCTCATTGTCATTGACCCCTGCGGCTGCAAGTTTGCTCTCCTGCTCATTTCTTTCTTGGCTTCTTTCACTTTGACATAAGAATTGTGATTCCATTACTTGGTGCTCTATTCTGATGCTCTTTTCTGGTGTTACAGGAGCAAAGTGACAGGTGGTTCTGGCAGAGAATCCATTTGTGATTTCTTGTTGCAAGTGTAGGTCATCAGCAGCATGATAACAAGGCTGAGGTTCATCTGCAAGTGGTCATAATCTCAGACTATTGAAGTTAGAGTACAAATTGAAAACTTCACAACTTCAAAGGTGTAGCCTTCATAAACTTGTTCCCGAAAAACATTGATGAACTTAAATTGAATAGTAAGTATCCATTGAAAAAAGAAACAATTACAGGAAAAGATGGCATTCCCATGGTGAGGTCTAGCTTGTTGATAGTCATTTTGAATGTGATATGCTCTATATTGATTTATTACTGGCAATTGATGTTTAATGCTGCCAATTTCAGGTTCCTTACAATTCCTTGAAGTTTATTTCCTATTACCTTAAGACCTTTTGTTCACAGGAACAAGATCCTGTTTCCTCCATAACTTGCTTCATTTACAGAGAACCCAAAGCAAATTACATTTGTGCAAAAATGAATCGCATGGAACAACCCCAAATAGCATAGAAAATGTCTGTCTTGTCTATATGCATTGCTTATTTCATGTAAGAAATACGGAAATCTCTTACATTGTGGTGGTGTGTAATTTCCATTAATGTATAACTTTGATTTGAGTGAGGAGCCTCCATTCTCGCACAGTGCCCAACTTGCAGAAGCTGCTGCTGCTTCTTGAGAAGCCAAGAGAACCTCGAAAGGAACATTGTTCCATGTTGGGTTATAACGCTCTCTGCTTGCTTGGACGTTGTCAGTATAAGTTCTCATTTTTTTTGCAATAGCTGCTTCCCAGTTGCAATTGGAAGGAGCCAAACGTGCATCCACCAAATTGCCATGTGTTTGAGTAAAAACAGGTGAAATCCCAACTGGTCCAATCCAATTTCCTTGGTTTATCTGATTTCCCAGCTCGTCCGTGTAGATCACAGATAGTTTCTGTGCGATAGGCCTGAATGGAGTTTTTGGAATCTCAATTTGCGACTCCTGTTGGTCTTGTCGACCAAAATCCATTATGCGACTTCAGAAACCAGTTAAAAATCGAAACTTTTAGTCTGCTCCACCCCCCTAACTCCTTTCAAGTAGAACCTTCCTTAAATGTTGACCAAGGTCGGTCAACGGCAGAGCTCGAGTTGAAGTTCGGCGTCCTGGGAAAAACCTCGTTTTCTGACATCTCATTACCAGGAACTGTCCTGCACAAAAACACTAACCGAATTGAGGAGAGACATCAAGGAAAAGTTGAATGGGTTACCAGAAAAAACAGACAGAGAACCCACTTTGCATGAATTAACTTAAGACATTGTTCACTTTGAATTGCTACCAAACATTATCTTTATCTCCAGATCTCATAAGCAGAAACAAGCACAGATTACCAATCTTACGGATTCTCAACAATTAACTTAACTATCTCTAATGGTAAGAGAGATTATCTTCAGCGGATTCATTCACAAAGAACGTCACTTTATTCGGTTATGTTATACTGCTAGTTACATACAGTAAAATCAAATTGTAACTGATGTAGAAAAGAGCAAAAAGATTATGGTACCAACAAATTTACCTGCAGATTGAGTCAATGCTGGAGATCTATTTCAGTCACTTGGAGAGAAACGGAAAATGTACAACAGTGTTCCTTTGAAGCAAGAGAAAAATTAGGTAAAAGAAGCCAAACACGAAGACCGGAGCTTTTACATTAGAGAATTCCTTGAAACTGAGAACTCCTTTTCCCAGTAACCCAACCCAACTTACGCTTTAATTTATTCACGACTTCATTTGCCTCTGTGTCGTGTTCTCAAAATTGTAGATATGATTCTCGAGGTCTAATTAATGAGTGAGTAATTTACCAATTGGATAATCTGAATATTTGTTCAGGGGCAAATATGTCCAGAGAATATGACCAATGACTAAGCGTCGAGGGTTGGCTCAAACACGTGAGCGAACTGAAAACAGAAAAGGCTTACGTGGTGTGTAGCTTTTGACATTTGGCACGTGAGACTGTATCAAAAGTCCGTATTGGGATTCTTCGGTTCCATCTGTTATGGCACCATTTCACCAAAAATTGCTTTAGCTGTTTATGCGTCGAGTTACACACCTTTTATGGTCTCCGGCTTCATGAATTCTTCAAAGAGTCGATCTTTACGAAAAATATATATATTTTTTATTTTAATTATTATTTTAAAGTCTAATAAATTTTACCTATAAATACGTATATAAATTACGTAGATAAGATGCATGCATGCATTCACGTGTTTTCGTTCTTCGAATTCTGAGCCTAACTAGAAACTTTGTCTTTTCCGTTACGTCATCCACAGTTTATATTAATGTGATAGATTCTTAAACTTTTGAAATGCTTTGCTTCGAGAGTGTACATCGAACATCCACATAGTGTGATGATAGATTCCAAATTTTAAAGGTTGCCCTGTTTTCACAAAATAATAATTTATTTTTGTATATTATATAATCTTAATATATTAAAAAATAATTAGTTAATATAAATTTTATAATCTACTCAAAACCTAAAGTATACGCGTAACTAATACTATAAATATCAGTGTTTTCAAAACTATGCGTAACTAATACTATAAATATCAATGTTTTCAAAA
>JAOTAZ010000005.1:35268263-35285118 GCA_025629785.1 Erythroxylum oxycarpum
AAAGTTTGTGTATGATTATGGGATCGATGATATTGATGAATGCGAATTATTGAAGTGTTAGGTATAGAATTGCGATTATTTGTGTTTGGATTTCCTGACGGGAGGTCCGATGATTTGGAGTTTGTTTGGGAAATTTAGAAGTGTGTTTTTTTGATTTGCAAATTTTTGGTATTTTGAAAATGCAGCCGTTATGCTGCCGAAATTTTTGAAAAAATAATGATTGAAGAAGGAATAAGAATAAGAATAAGAATTAGAATAAGTTTTGTAAAAAGATGAAATTGAGATACTGCTTGATTAAGAAGAATTTTATGAATTGAGCATTATTGAGGATGAAATTTCCAGTAGGGAAATTGAATATGGACTAGTTTTGTTTTTGAATAAGATTGAATAAAGATGAAATGGAATAAATGTTATGAGAAAAAAAAGTTATACCGGATTTCAGATAGTTTTAGTCTTAGGGTTTCCAACGCAATACGAGATGTCGGATTTTGTTTGCTTCGGTTTCGATTTCTTTTCCGATTCGTAATTCGGTATGTGATTAATCCGATTCGATTTGTCGTTCTTCGATTTTGCTTCCGATTAGTTTCGTTTCGAAATCCGTTCCTTCGAAAGCGGATTTCCATTTCCGCCTTATGTTTCCGCTTCCGATTGTATTTCCGCAGTTTGTTATCCGATTTTCTGATTCGTTTATTTTTCGTCATTTTTTCGGTTGGTGTCTGGTCCCGAGATCGGGTCCCAACAAAATAACACCAAAGCATCACCCCAGAAACCATTCCACATCTAACTGAATCTTTGTATATATTCCAACATAAAAACAAATAGAAATTAGACTAAGTGTAGTCCCCAACCTTAAAATTAGCAAAGTAGTTCTTCTAATGCATTTCCTTCACTTCCTTTTTGGCTTTGCTTGACTCACCAACTTTTACCTTGATTTCCACTTAAGATTGACTTGATTTCTTACATAAAAATGATGGGATGAAGAAGGTGAAATGGAGAGGAGAAAAACCTGAAGTTAAAACCCTCAAAGTGTCGTCCATCTCCCCTCTCTATATGCCCATTTATGCTATTTCAAGACTCATACATATGCTTAATTCTTATTGGCCACACATGCTTTATTATTATTGGTCACACATGCCTTAATCCAATTGGTCCATGTGTTAACTTTAGCAAATTGCATATTGGTCCTTCTTCTTCTGTTAATTATCACATTGACCTATGATCTTATCAATTAATTTCATTCCCATCCATATTTTACGTCTAAGTATGTTGTTTATGTCGAAACAAACAAATTACCCATTTACCCATGTCTTTTACATTAAGTACCATTATGTCTCTTACTATACTTAGATGCACTTGATTCATTAAGTTCACTTCTTAATACACCTTAGACATGCTATAATACTTCTAGGGTATATCTTGGAGCCTGACATTTCTCTCCCCCTTAAAAAGAATTTCGTCCTGTAATGAATAGCTACGAGTATTGAATTCAAAATTCATACCTGTAATGAATAGCTACGAGTATTGAATTATCATCATCGATTCGAGTTCTCAAGTTGCCTCTTTAATGCCATGATGTTGCCAGAGCACCTGTACAAGAGGAATTTTCTTACCCCTTAACTATCTCACTTCTCTAGATAGGATTTCCTTTGTCTCTTCATCATATGAGAAGTCTGGTTGGATCTTTATTTTTTGTACCGATAACACATATGAATCATCCAATTGGTACCTTTATAGCATTGAGACATGGAACACATTATGGAACTTGGATAGTTCTATAGGAAGAGCCAACCTATATGCCACTGGTCCAATCCTTTCAAGGATTTCATATGGACCAATAAATCTTGGACTAAGTTTTCCCTTTTTCCCAAATCTTAACACCTTTCTCCAGGGCGAAAATTTTAAGAAAACTTTGTCACCTACCGTATATTCAATAACTTTCCTCTTCAAATCAACATATGATTTCTGTCTATCACTTGCTACCTTTAATCTTTGCTAAATAACCCTCACTTTCTCTTTTGTTTCTTTGACTATGTTAGGCCTAATCATCTTGTTCTCAGTCATTTCTGTCCAATAAATCAAGGTACTACATTTTCTACTATATAATGCTTCATATGACGCCATGCCTATACTGGAATGATAACCATTATTATAGGCAAATTCCATCAAAGGAATGCATCCATCCCAACTGCCTGGAAATTCCATAAAAGCATGTCTTCCAACACCTGTATAATTCTCTCATATTGCCCATCTATTTGTGGGTGAAAGGCTATGTTGAAGCTCAATTGAGTACACAAAGTTGCTTGCAAACTTTTCCAAAACCTTGATGTAAACTGTAGGTCTCGGTCAAAAACAATTGACAGTAACACTCTATGTAGCCGAATACTCTCATTCATATACAACTCTGCTAATCGATCCATAGAATAGTTAGATCAGATTGGTATAAAGTGAGCTGATTTGGTGAGCCTGTCAATTATGACCTATATTGCCTTATGTTTTCTCTGTATGAAGGGTAGACCTGTAACAAAATCTATGGTGATATTATCCCATTTTCATGTGGAATAAGAATGAGATTCATTAGGCCAAATGAGACTTGATGTTCAGCTTTCACCTATTGACAAATCAAGCATTTGGACAGATAGTCCACTACATCACGCTTCATTCCTGGCCACCAATAACATTGTTTCAAGTCATGGAACATTTTGTTACCCCCAGGATGCATGGTGAACACATTGTTATGGGCTTCATGTAATAAATTCTTCTTCAAGTCCTTTACTTCCAGTACACATAATCTACTCTTAAAGTATAAACTTCCATCATCTTTCACTACAAAATTAGTTTGTTTCCCTTCTTGCATCACTTGTACAATATATTGCAACTTGACATCATCTTTTTGTGCATGTACCATCATCTGTCTCAAGTCAGGACTCACTTTTAATTGAGCTATCAAAGCTCTAGCTAGTGCAAATCTCCATTTACTATGCTGTAATGATAGTGCTAAAATAGATTTCCTACTCAAAGCGTCTGCTACCTCATTAGCTTTTCTTGGGTGATAGTCAACTATGTAATCATAGTCTTTAAACAATTCTAGCCAACTTCGTTGCCTCAATTTAACTCCTTCTGTATGAGCAGGTACTTCAGACTCTTGTGATTCGTGTATACTGTAAGGCCCCAACATATACCCTAGAATTATTATAGCATTTCTAGGGTGTAATAAGAAGTGAACATAACAAATTAAGTGGATCTAAGTATAGTAAGGGACATACTGATACTTAATGTAAAAGACATGGGTAAAAGGTTAATTTGTACATTTCAGCATGGCTATACATACTTAGACGTGAAACATGGATGAGATTGAAATTAATTGATGAGATTATATGCCAATGTGGGAATTAAAGAAAAAAGAAGGACCAATGGGCAAATTATCCTAAAGTTAACAAATGGACCAATAGGATTAAGGCATATGTGACCAATATAATAAAGCATGTGTGTCCAATAGTAAGTAAACATATGTGTGAGTCTTGGAAGTTTACAAATGGGCATAAGGAGCGGAGAGAGGGACGACCTTTAAGGTTAGGAATTCCAAATTTTTCCTCTCCTATTTCCTCTCCACTTCATCTTCTTAATCACACCATTTTTCATATAAGGAATCAAGCTGATCTTTGGTAGAAACCAAGGTTACATTTAATGGTTTTCTCTTCATCTAGGATTTTGTTATGTATATGTAATTTTTGAAGATGGGTTTTGAATGAGTGTGTTATGTGTAGAGGAGGAGATGACCAAAGGCAAAGACAAAGAGAAGCAAGTAGAGTGAAGTAAAACGGTTTTGATCACTTCGTCAGGAGGTATGGAATTTTGATATGTTTACTTGAATTATGAAAGTGATGTGAGAGGAATTGGTAAAGGAAGTATCCTATTTGATTATGAGATGTTGGTTAAAATTGGATGTGTTCTTGTGTTGCTTTTGCTTGATAAGGCCGAAGTTAGTTGATTTGGAATGGCTACCTCGCTAGATGGATAGGTTCCATTGAATAGACTTCTATAATTTGGCCATATCTTGGCCTGTGGACCTCTAAATTGGATAATACCAATTGAAGATTAAACTAGAGGCATAGTTCTAAAACTTTTATGAAGGAACATAAATCTTATTATGCCTTTAAGAGTTTTGAATTCTGGCTTGAAGTTGAGTTTTGGCTGTTATCCCTGTTTTCAAACATTCTGTAGTGTTATGGGAATAAATATCTGAATACTTAACCAAAATGGGTGAAATTTATTCCATTATGAAACTAAGACATAGAGGAACAAATGTCTAAAAGACCTTAAAATCTAATTCGAACATTTTCTAAATGAGGAAGACGTTTGAGGCTTAGAATTATAACAATGTTGAGGAATCCTTCATAAAAGGATTATAAGCCTATGGAGGGATGAGAAATCAGCCTTAGACAGAGTTGATAGTGATGCGAGGAGTGAAGAATAAGCTATCTCCAAACCTATCATTTAATGTCATATTCCTTCTAATTTTGTGCTTTTTTTGTATAAGCTTGTATATGAAAGTTATAATGTGTTGGGTAATTAAGAACCCTATAAAATGAAATTCTTTATTCTAATTATATTATCCTTGTAACTTTTTTATCTTTATATTTGCTAGAAATAACACATTAAACTTTGTAACCCATTCTTTTTGATTATTTGATTTTGTAATTCATCTAGTTCTCTTTTATAGGCTTCTTATTTTATAGGTTTATTGCCTTTGTTTATGATTTCATATATAGTTTCAGATGACATTTGACTTATCATTCGCATGAGGTTTGTTTTATCATAATATATGACAAATAGTTTATGGATTTATGGTGATGCTCAGTCTATCATTATATGTTTCATTTAGTCTATCCTTTTGTAAGATAATAAGTGTTATTCTCTGATGTATTTAGTCTATCATTTTGTAAGAAATTTAATATGAGGTTTTGCTAGACTTTTAGTCTTTTTTGGTTTCTGATTTTTGTACCAATAAACCCTTTGTCACTTTCAACTCTACTTCATAACAAACCTTCTTATAGTTATTTAAATTGGATGTCAATTTTGGAAAGAATGCATAAATAAAATAAGAAATCTGATGTATTGATTCAAAAGGTTTTTTAGGTATTATATTCATTGAAATGAAATATAGTAACAAAATTAAGGCCTATGGTTTTGATCATTCTAAGTCTTTAGGATTTCAGATATGTCCAACTGTTATAATTTTTATATCTCATGTCTTATAGATGAAGAATTTGAAAGATATATGCAAGAATTAGTGCAACTTTCTCCATAGTTATCAAATTGAGGAGATTTTGGAGCCATTTGTAAGATAAGAAGATGAACTTCATGAGCTAATTCTAACTTAAAGAGGTTGAAAAGTAGAAGTTGGAGGAGAAAATCACAATAGACACTGTACCATGGATTCGATATTTATAGATAGGTATTGACTTACTTAATTAATGTATTTGTTATTCCAAACCTTGCCATGTGGGTCCCATTTTTGATATGTAACACCCCACTCCCGCAAGACCCGAACCCGACATCGATGGTGATATCCGAGTTCGTGCCTCGCGAAGATGGCATGCTACTGCACTAAATTAGTCAATAATTCCTAAAGCCAAGTGTCCAAACTTCCAATGCGATTTGACAGCAAATTCTACTACCATTTATCAATTGGTCTGTCACTTGGCATTTTTCATGTCAAAACTCATTGAATTATAATTTCTACTTAGGTTTATGCCTCACTAAACCCATTAAAATTTCCATTTCTTTCTCATTGACTCACTTTAGAAAATTTTCAAATCCCATTTTTGGGTCAACATTTAATGAGCCTTGTATCCTTCAAATGGATAAGGGACAGTTATTACTGAGCCCTACGTGGGACAGTTCGGCACTCGGTCACAACAAAATAACAAATGGAATATGAGTCTCATCCCTTTGTAGGGGAACGGGAAGTGACATGATATATCTATAAAATAAGAAATGAAATATCCTAATCGATGTCATTTACAAGTCATTGGGCTCAATTAACAACTTAGGACTCATTAGGTTTGTTAGGATGGTTCAATTATACAATTCGACCCTCGATCATATTCTTACCTAAACTTTTCGTGATTTTTAATTTGTAAGCTGTTAAGAATTTTTCTTTAGTTCTTTAGGAAAAAATGATCAACATAATTTATAGATTTTTTAAATAAATTTGTTGGAAGGTCACTGCAACAGTATCTTCGATGACTAGAATATTCCTCCAGTGATCAGAAAATTTTTTAGTCTCATAATTCAATAATTTTTATACCAAACGAAAGGTTTTGATGAGTAAAACTACTTTTATAATTTCAAAAAACTTAGATTCTTAACCAAGAATCGAAGAAATATTATTTCAAAGCCATGACCTCTATTTTTGTCAATCGATGATAATAAAGGCACTGATCGACGACTAGATTATAGGACTTTTGCTCCTAACATTAAGGGGAGTCTAATGATGGTAGTGTTGGTTAGCAACATTTATTAGAGGCGATAGATTAAATATTTGAGTTTTTTAATAATTTTTATTCTCAACTGTTGTGATGATTCTAGCGTTGTTATGAGGTAAAAATGGTATGTACAGACCCCTAAAATTTTTTCTTGATGAATAAGTATGATTTAAATTAATTATGAGGTCTTCATGAATTTTGTGGAGTTAATTATTATGTTAATGTTAGAAAGATTAAATGATATAGGTTATTGGAATTAAAGTGTTAAGGAGATAAGAATGTTCAAGGGTATTTTTGGCAAGACATTTAAGGTTAAAAGAACATAAGCCTATAAGGAAGGGTGAAATGGACTTATTAATGGTAGAAATGGAAGAAGAAATTGTAATCTTGTATATTAAGAAGAGATAAGAACGAAAATTGAAGAGAAAAAGAGAGAGTATCATGAAGAAGAGGGAGAAACACGACGAGAAGAAGAGAAGGAGAGAAAGAAGAGAAGATAAGTTAGGGTTTTAATTTTCTTAGCCTTCAAGAGAGATTTTGAGGTTGTTCAAGAAGGGAAAGAGGAAGAGGAAAAGAATAGCTTCCAATAGAGCCAATAAACTTTTCATTTAGTGAAGATTCAAGGTAAGATTGTTGTTAATCTTTTGGATTTTTGGAAAGATTTTAGTTCATGGAGTTTAAAAAATGCATGGATTTAAGTATTCTAGAATCAATTTTGGTGATTGTGCCTTGTGGAATTTTCAATTGAAAACCCTATTGAGTGGGATTTTTGTTATTGATGAAGGAAATCAAGAAAGAAAAGAGGAGCAAGAGAAGAGGCATTTTGAACAAGTCTTTAAGCAAGGAAAATAAGGTGGGTATATGTTTATAATAGAGGAAATAAGCCCATAATGTTTTCTTTGAATCAAAAAAGTTTAATGCTTTCAATCGCATCATAAATGTGCATGTATTGCCATTTAAATGTGTTGCGAAAGTGCTGTATGATTGGTATATGAATTGTATGATTTACTTATGAATTGAAAAATGGAAATAATTTTTGAAAGGATATCAAGTTTATGAAATCAAGTTAAAAAATGTAACATTTTGGGAAATAAGTTTACAAGTTATGAATTACATGTTATGTGAGTTTGTGGTGGTCCATTAAGTTAAGTCAAGTGCACTTTGACAAAAGGCTTCTCCTGCCTTCCCACTAGTGACATGGAACTCCTTTATGAACTCCAAAAAATTCACGGCTACACAAAACCATTATGTAGGATTGCATTAGTACGTTCTGTTCACGGCTACACAGGACCCTTATGGAAAATGTGTAGTACATTTTGTTTTGGATCCACCCAAACCATTCTGATGTGCTTATGTGTTTATGTTATGTGAACAAGTTTGATGCATTCAAGTTTCGTAGTTTGAGATTTTGACTACATGGTGAGAATTTGAGAAACATGTGCTTTATGAACTCAGTGAGAATGTTTTTTATGACAAGTAAATGTTTTCAAAGGTTTTTGCTTATTTTTCCGTTATAAACTATTACCCACGAGTTTTCAAGCTCCCCCCCTTTTTGTCCCATCTTCAGGTGATAGTTAAGAGATCAAGTGATCAAGAGCCTAAGGGAATTACTTCAAATTTGCTATTTTGTATTTTGAGTTGGTTTTGGGAAAGCACAATGTTTTAGTCACATTTCAAGTTTAATTGTTCAAGTATCTTTTGTAATTTGAGATTGTGAGATAATGATGTATTGTGGCCTAAAATGCCATTAAAGATTTGTAAAACTTTATTCTTTTGATGTTAATGAAATATGGATTGTGTATGGATGATGTGAGTTGAAGTTAGATATATGTAAAGAGGTTATCAACTTGAGTTGATGATTTTGAACATGAATTGTTGATATATATGTATGTGTGTGTGTGTCCATGTGTGTGTGTGTGTGTGTATATATATATATATATACACACATACATACATAAGTAAGATGTTATGGAAAAGAAAGATAGGAATTATGACTGATGAGATGTGATAAGTTAAATGAGTTAAGATTTGAGAGTTTAATGAAGTCAATTTGGTAGTTGAATAGTTTTGCTTAGGACATCCCAAGTTAGTACAGTGCAAATTTCAAGTCTTCCATAAAGGTGAATCTCATGTTCTGACTTCAGGAGAAAAATTGTAATAATCTAGGCTAAATTAGACAAAGCTGTCTTCTAGAAAGTTGTAGCTTATCCTTCCAGTTTTCCAAGGTATATAGTATGAAATTTTTGGACATTAGAGTCGAAAGTTATGACCTTTATAAGTAGAGATGCTCAAAACTGTAGACTGAAACATCTTCTTGTCCATTGTAGCCCTGTAGAAACCTTCCTTCTTATGCACTGTAGACTGAATCGTCTAGTGCACTATAGACTGAAACCTTCCTTCTTATGCACTGTAGACTGAATTGTCTAGTGCATTGTAGACTGAAACATTCTTTTTTATGCACTGTAGACTGAAACCTTCCTTCTTATGTACTGTAGATAGAATCGTATACCTTATTTTTTGGTCCAATTTTGACCCTTTAGATGTCATAATCTATCTTCAAGGTCTCTTAAAAGTTGTAGACCTATGAGTCCTCTTTCAAAAATTCTAAGAATGACCTTGATCCGATATCTTTAGAGACAGTTATGCCAATTGTCCCAAATCATCTGACCTTTCACCTAGGATCATCTACCTTATTGTCTAGTCCAAATTTGACCCTCTAGATCACATAATCTATCTTCAAGGTCTTCTCAAAAGTTTTATATCTATGAGTTCTCTTTCAAACCGTGGAAGAATGACCTTGATCTAATATCTCTAGAGAAAGTTATGCCAATTTTCCTAAATCATCTGACCGTTCATCTGGTTTCATCTTACCATTCATCTGGGATTGTCTAGTCTAATTTTGACCCTCTATACTACAAAATCTATCTTCAAGGTCTTCTTAAAAGTTGTAGATCTATGAGTCCTATTTCAAACTGTCTAATAATGACCTTGATATGATATCTCTAGAGATAGTTATGCTAATTATCCCAAATCATTTGACCTTTTGTCTGGTTTCGTTTGACCTTTTATCTGGGATCATCTATCCTATCGTCTGGTCCAATTTTGACCCTTCAGATGACATAATCTATCTTAAGGTCTACTTGAAATTGTATATCTATGAGTCCCCTTTCAATCTGTCCAAGAATGACCATGATCAAATATCTAAAGGCAAAGTTATTCCATTTGTCCCGAGACAGGTTCAATATGATTGATGACAAAACCTTGTTTGATTCTTTCGGCCATAACCTTGTTATCCGACCTCCAAATGAGGTAATTCTTAGACCAATAGATTCCTAACACACTTCTTTTTACCTCTCCATAAAATTTTATAGCTTTTGAGGTTGATTTGAAAAGGATTGATTGAATCAAAGTAAGGGTATGTGTTGGAAGGGTATGAATTGGATATTTTACTGAACATGCTTGAGTATTTTGATGATATCTTGATCTGTAGAGCTCCGAATGAGATGATTTCTATTTCAAAATGATATAGAGATATAGAGCTACAATTGATCTGAAGGAATTGAATTTTAAGTCAGTCCCTAAGACTTTTAATTTCTGGATGGAAGTTGGGTATAATGTACTGTTTCGGTCTAATAACAGTCTGAAAATGTTGATATCAGAGCAAGAAGTTGGGCTCCGAAATCAAGCAGGGTCTAACAAATACGGTATCAGAGCAAGAGTTAGGTTTTGAAAATGGGATCCAATAGTATGGTTGTGATGGGGTCAAATAAAAGAATTAATTAGTGTGTATGGTTGGCTTATTAGAGGTGTTAGTGTTGAAGAGTAAAAGAAAAAAATGGTTTCATGAATAGTAATCTTAGGAGGGCGAAAATGAAAAATAGGAAAGATGAGGGTGGAGTTAACACCAATCAATATGCCACATTTCCAACATTCTCTGTTATCTTGTAAGGTCCAATATATCTTAGAGATGGTTTCCCTTTCTTTCCAAACTTCATCACACCCTTCATCGGAGATATGTTTAGAAATATAAAGTCACTGACTTGAAATTCCAGATCTTTATGCTTTGAGTTCTCATAACTCTTTTGTCTACTAAATTGTGTTTGTAGTCCTTGTTTGATTAATGGAATCTTCTTTGATGTGAACTTGATTAGCTCTGGGCCCTCTAACTACCTCTCGCCTACTTCCTCCCAGTATATTAGTGATCTACATTTTTGTCTGTACAATGCCTTATAAGGAACCATCTCAATGCTACTATAATAGCCATTATTGTACGCAAACTCAGTCAAAGGCAAATGTGAATCCTAACTACCACCAAGGTCCTTCACGTACATCCTTAGTATGTCTTCTAAGGTCTAAATCATCCTCCTAAATTTCTCATCAATTCAAGAATGGAATGTTGTGTTAAAATCCAATATGGTGCCCAATGCTTTTTGTAATTTCCTATAGAATCAAGATGCTAATTGTATCTTTGGTCAGATATTATCGACATAGGCACACCTTGGGGACACATTATCTACTCAATATACACTTACATGAGCTTAGACACTGACTAGATGGTTTTCACAGGTAAGAAGTGGCTAACTTTGTTACTTATCTATGATCACCTAAATCGAATCATATCAAGTCCTTGTATAAGGTAGACTAATGACAAAATCCAATGTGATCTTTTCCTATTTCCATTCAGGAATTGGTAATAGTCGTAGCTTACCAGAGAGTCTTTAATGCTCAGTTTTACTTATTAGTAAGCCAAGCACTTCGAGAAATATTCAGCCACACTCGTTTTCATACCAACCCACTAATACGTGTCTCTGATGTTATGATACATCTTGGTGGAACCAGGATGTACATTGTATGCTGCATAGTGCATTTCCTCTAAAATCTCCTCCTTCATGTTCTCTACATCTAGAACACATAATCTCTTATTCATATTTATTATACCTCCCTTATCAATCTTGGAATATTTACTTCCTTCTCGTATTTCATAAATAAGCTTTTGAAGCTTAAAATCTTGGCTTTAAGTGACCTGATCGTATCCAACAATACCAATCGTACTCTGATGCTCGCCAGTAATTCCCTTGAATATGAAATTTGAAACTGAGTGCCTTGATCCATCAAATTATGTAACTCTTTGATTAAAGCTCTCCTCTATACTACAATATACGTGAAACTACTCGAAGACCTCCTACTTAATGCATCTGCTATTACATTTACCTTTTCAGGATGATACTGAATCGAGTAATCATAATCTTTTAGTACCACCTTCTTTGCCTTAGATTACTAAAATATATTTTCAACTCCTATGAACCAAGTAAATTTAACACAGCTCACCATATAGATAATGTCTTCAAATCTTTAAGGCAAAGATCACTGCTACCATATCTAAATCATGAGTAGGGTAATTTTGTTCATGGTTTTTCAATTGCCTTGTAGCATAAGTAATTGCCCTACGATTCTGCATTAACATGCAACCTAGGCAAACTCTCAAAGCATCACAATATAATTGAAATCTTCTACCTTCAATTGGTAACGCTAGGACTAGAGCTGTAGTTAAACACTTCTTTAATTTTTGAAAGCTCTTCTCAGAGGCTTCAAACTAAATGAACTAGGCTATTTTACATCAGACGTGTTAATAGAGATGTTATCTTGGAAAAGTTCTAGACAAATCTTCAATAGTAGCTTACCAATCCAAAAATTTTTGCACTTCCATCGTTTTCATTGGTTTTTCCTAGTTTGTTACGGCTTCTACCTTCTTTAGGTCCACTTATATCCCCTTCTAAAACACCACATGCACTCTTAAATCAAAATTCACACTTTTAGAACTTAATATACAACTAATGTTCTCAGAGAGTCTGCAAAACCACTCTCAAATAATGGGCATGCTCCTTATCTGTTTGTAAAAACACCAAAATGTTGTTGATAAAGACAATCACGAACAAATCTAAGAACATTTTGAACACTCTATTCATTAAATCTATAAAAGTTGCTAGAGTGTTGGTAAGGCTAAATGACATTACTAGGATTTTATAATGGTTGTATTGAGTCTTGAAGGTCATATTCATAAAGTTGATTGAATAGATCATTAACTCAAAATAATGGATACTAATGGTGATGACCACCTTATTCATCTGGGCGCACCCTATGGTGATGTGCTAAGCCTAATGAAATCCTTATCCAATAAATCCCATAATTATTCTTTTAATTCCTTTAAATTTTTGGGTGCCATTTTATCTAAAGGTATAGAAATCGAAGTTGAATTAGACACTAAATCAATGTGAAACTTTCTCTCTAGAGGTAGCCTTAGTAACTCTTCAGGAAATACATCTAGAAACTTTAAAAGTATTGGAACACTTAGGAGGCTATTAATTTCTACTGAGGTATGCCTGATCGAGGTTAAAAAGCCTTGACACCCCTGTTTAAGCATCTTAATAGACACTAACATTGAAATTATATTGGATGGCATGGTCCTCTTATCTCTCTAAAAAGTAAAAAATCTGAATCACAACTTTCTTCTTTCTATAATCCAAGGTGGGTAATGACTAAACAGTCAGCCCATCCCTAATATTATGTTAAAATCTATAATCAGTAGCTCTATAAGATTTGCTACCATTATCTTACAATCAATCTCCATGGGACAAGAGTAGTAGATTAGATCCACCTCTATGGCATCATTAAGAAGTGTAGATATGGAAAAGGATTCTTCCATCCTATCTGGCATTGTTTATAGTCTCATAGCAAAGTTGGGCGACATAAAAGAATATGTTACTCCTAGATCTATCAAAACTCTAGCTTCTAATCTAAAGATGAGAAAATACCAAATACCATCGCATTCAAAGCCTGTGTATCTTCGGGGTTGAGGGTGTTACCCTGTCTTAACTACAACTTGCTAGAGGACTGTCACTAATTGTAGCCTCCAAATTTACCTCTTAAATGCCCCATACAAAACCTCACCACTGCTTATAGTCCCCATTATGTTTGTTGAAATATAGGCCACACCATATTAGAAAAGGTCTATTGATATCCCATTTTTGGTTAATCCCAGATCAAATGCCCCCACATTTATAACAACCTCTTGTGGTATATAGCATAAGCCTTAATGTGCCCTTCCACACTGTTGGCAAATGGAGGATGCCAAGCCTAAATTGTTATGTCTAGAGCTTTGTTTGCTACTTCTACCACCTACTCCAAGCATGAACTTGAATCCTCCCAAATGTCTACAGCTAAATCTTGCCTTTCTATGTGCTCAAACATCCCTCTATCAAGAGCTCCCACTCTAACTGTATCTTGGTGAAAAGTTTGAATGTTGATGTTACTGTTGTTGATAACTGGAGGGTCCTGTTGAATGCCTCCCAATTTGCTCTCCAATATATAAAGCATCGTGCTTCATAAGGATCCTTTCCATCTACTTGGACATATCTACCAAAGTTGAGAACTTCCCCCGATAACATATAGTCATACTGACAAAAGGGCGTATGAGTACATATTGGTTATTCTTTGTCATCTCATCTAAAACAATCTTTAGGACATATTGACTAAATTGAATGAAGTTAGTGTTATATTCATCCACCATCCTATCTCCTCAGCGTAGATTCAAGATCTCTAATATAAATGCCTCTCGATCCATAAAGGAGAGGAAATCGTCCATAAACCTCTTCATAAACTGTGACCAAGTTATTGCATCCAAGTGTGGAAAGATGTGGTCATGATACCAACCCTTGGCCACTCCTTACAAAGACATCTCCACCAGACCCACCAGTTGGGTATTAGAATGATGTAGCCTCCTATCTCACATCTCCACCTCATTGAGAAAATCAATGGCCTCCTTGGGTTTCGTCCTATTAAAATCTAGGGACAAGCCCTTGAATATGCCATTGACAACTATATATTTGATCTCTCTTATTATGAGGCTATAGCTGGTGATGGGCTTGTAACTGTTATTGTTGCATCATCATGATCATCAAATTTAGGAACATTGTATTGTTAGCTTATATTCCAACTAGAAACGTTTTCATGTCAAATGAAGGTGTCTCAAGAACTCCTTTTGACACCTTTAACTCTTCTACAATTTTGATCGTCTTACGACTACTATACCTTGCAACTAAGGTAGCAAAGGCAGGCACCTCATCTTGCATGAGGCCTTATTATGGGCCTCTTAATCAAGGTAGGCAAGAAATTATGCACATCTGTTCACACTGACAAGAGAAGCAAAGGAATGGCTAGTACTACCAATTAGAACAAATGAGTATTTTGACTAAGGCAGTTATTTCGAAGAGGGAGTAAATTCGCATATGTCCATAATTATAAGAAAAATAGTACTCTGGGCCTTAAATCCTTTAACCTAGGCTCTAATATCAATTGCTTCACGACTTAAGTGGGCATATGATCGATACGTAAAAACCAAAAGCTGAAGCCTTCAGATCACACATAAGATTGACTATTAGTGACAAAAACAAATTTAAAATCTAAACAAAAGTGACAACACAGGCACACATAAGTACAAAGACAGTTAAGTAAAATAATGTTACCGTGCATTAATTTTTTTCAACATATTAAATCATATCACTGTGGACACTAGAGTACAAGTGTGAATAAATAAAAAGCATGCATAGATGTAGATATATAGTAGCCAACAATCTTCAGAGTCAACGTTATAAAGTTAGTGGTAGCTAACCTAAAAAAAAATAGAATTGAGGGAAGTCAGACATACTAGGTAAGTCCATACAATGATGTGCTTAGACAATATACAATTTATATTAGTATAAACACACATATATGATGTATGACAATTCACATGCAATACACAATAAGTCATGGAGAAGGAATATCTGTAGGACCATATCTTCTAACTGTACATCCTCATAATACTACACCTTGGATCGTTGTTGGGAGTTAAGCATCCCCAATAGACTCATATAGTCGTAAGGGGCTTTCTCAGTATAAAGGGACTGTAGGGAGTTACGCATCACTAATAGACTAGCCCTTACTTAATATGTCCAAATTCATAATCACGTTGATAATACATATATCAAACAAGGACCCAATCAAGAGCCAAACATCAACCAGGAATGATCCGTATTATATCTTAATGTCATATCACAATCATCTTTCATAATCAAATCAGTGTCTACTGGTTCTGATGTGTACCCATCAAGTGGCACATCTTACAAAATTTTCCTCCTCCATAATCCCAATCAAACACATCCATACATAAACCAAATATCAATCACACAATCTCCCAAAAAAACACTTATTCATATGAGGACCATGATAAATACATATAGTATGCTATCATGGTATTACTCACATAGGCATCATAATAATTGCTACTCAAATTACATATGTAAATATATATACTTATAGGTACATATATATAAATAAAGATAGGGTCATCTATAATTGCTTATCATGTCATCAATCATATCAATATAGAACCATACTCAATAGAGGGTATGGATTCGATATCTATATTTAGATATAAACTTATCAGATTGATGTACTTGTCAGTCTAAACCTTGTGATGTGGGTGCCACTCTTGTTATTCCTTAAAAAATAGGAAAGGAAATATCCTAATTATTATCATTTACAATTCGTTGAGCTCAATTAATAACCTGGGACTCACTAAGTTTGTTAAGATGGTTTAATTATACAATTTGACCCTTGACCCTATTCTCACATAAACTTTTCATGATTTTTAATTAGTAAACTATTAAATTTTTTTTCCATAGTCCTTAAGGGAAAATAATGAACACAATTTATAGGATTTTTTGAAATAAAAGTCACTAGAAGTTAGACAAAATAGTATATCCGACGACTAGAATATTGCTTCGATCATCATAATATTCATCCGGATATTGAAAAATTTTTCATTCTTAAAGTTAATTGATTTTTATATCAAATGAAATCCCTTGATGAGTATAACATGTTTTATGCCTGCAAGAAACTTGGATTCTCAACCAATCTCCACGAATTGAAGAAATATTATTTCAATCATTATTTTTGTCAATCGACAATGATAGAGGCAATGACTAGTGACAAGACCATGCTTTTGCTCCCAAAGTTGAGGAGAGTCTAATAGTGGTGGTGGTGGTCGGTAACACTCACTAAAGATGACAAATCGAAGACTTGAGAGTTTTTCTTCAATTTTTTTGTGATGATTTTGATATTATTGTAGGGTAAAATGGGTATGGTTATAATGGACTCGAAGAGCAGAGTTGATTAGTATATATGGTTGGCTAGTTAGAGTCATTGGCAATGAAGAATAGAGGAAAAGGATGGTTTTGTGAATAATAACCTTAGGGGGGAAAATAAAAAATAGGAAAGATGAGGGTGGAAGTGACACACACACACACACACACACACACACACAGATA
>JAOTAZ010000005.1:35368336-35385869 GCA_025629785.1 Erythroxylum oxycarpum
TAATAATAATAATAACAAGTTTAAAATTTATAATAATAATAATAATAATAATAATAAAGATTATGAGTTTAATAATATAATTAAGAATAAAAATTGTTTATGTAGGGGAGGGGTATAAATAGTAACCACTAGATTGGAATGAAAACTTGATACCCACTCCCTTTGTAGGGTTTAGTAGATTCCCAAATTTAATGGAATAATTTCATTCCCTTAGAATTGAAAACTCTAAATAAACACTATCTTTTGCAATTATTCCATTCCTTCATTCCCAAAGCCTCAAACCAAACGCCCCCTTAATTCTCTAATCACGATCTGTTAATTCTCTAATCACGATCTTGTTGTGCTGTTTTTATAATACTATCAAGTTAAGGAATGCGTAGGTGATGCAAAATTCTACGGGAAGTAATATGTTATAAAGATAGAGAAGGGTTTCAGTCGAATCCCTTGTTTTTTGTTTTAGTTTAATTGTGAATGCTCAATTATTTCCAACCTTCACTTCATTTAAATGATTCATATCACATCTCAATCTGAACGGCTTAGAGCGATATACTACTTATGAAATTATTGGAAAGACTTTAGTGAAAAATCAATGATCTTATCTCAATTATATGAATCCTTATTTTGAGAACACATGTTCATATATAAGATGTATTTCTTGTACTCAAATTTCAAAATTAGGGGGAAAAAAGTCTATTTAGATTATCAAACTTTAATTTTAATGGCATACTTAATCCTAGTTTTTTAAGTGAACCCTAACTCTAATTTAATTTTATTTTAAACCCAAAAATTCAATTTACTATAATGTACAATCGATATGCCCTTAATTTGAATGGGATAGGGATTGTATGTTGCTTTGAATAAGAAATTTATCTATTTATCATTCATATTATTTGAAAGAAAAGTTTAAACAAGTCTTATAACTAATAAAAGACGCAAATTAATTCTTAAAACTAATATTTTAAATTTATTGATGTTACTTTATGAATTAATGTAATTCATTGCATATCAACTAAAATTATATGTGAGTATGTAAAATTTTGTATATCAAGTACTTAATAAAAATGATGATAATGATATTTTATTTTAACAACAAAATTATTGTCTTTAACATTTTGTCATACATTATATATTTTGTTTTCTATATACAGATTAAACATAAGTAAAATTTAATATCTTACTTGTCAAAACAAAAATTAGAGGATGTACAATGACCAAGAATGCTTACATCCTATGGATGTACACAGTGTTCTGAAACCTAGATCGGCCATTGAACCAGAGGCTTTATTGGTCACCGGTTCGACCGGTTCAACCACCGGTCAAACCGGTGTGACGTCATAATTATGCAATAATTATATTTAATTATATATAATATTAAAAATATTAACAAATACCAAAAAAATAAAAAATTGTTGAACCGGATCGGTCCGACCGGTCAATTGACCGGTTTTCACCGGTTCGAACTGGTTTAATTCAAGACCGATTTTTTAGGGTTAACCGGACCGGATAGCCGATCGGTCACCGGTCGGACCAGCCGGTCCGGTCCGGGTTTGATAACATGGGATGTACGGGAATAGCTTGAACATAAAGAATAAACTTAATAACTCTTGATAATCAACCAATTGTCGAAACTTAGAATGTTATCTCTAAGGAAATTAAATTTTACATTGAAAATGGGGGAAGAACTAATTTTAGTTTGATAGTTAGAATAATATCTGCTCCCTGAATTCAACATACTCCAACTTTCTATTTCTTCTTATGCTAAAGTTAATCAGATGATTAGGGATGGAATTTGACTCTGTTTTCATAAAGACATCTTAGTATTTGTGAAATAAGTCCCTAACTATAGTCTCAATCCTAATAAGGATGACTCAACCACTTCGTTAAAACATAACTCTAACACTTTCATTAGCAGCTCCTGCTTACCCCTCTTTAGCATACTTGAGCAAAATTTTCCTTGAAGGAAATTAGTGTGTTTCAAGTGAAATTTACCAAAAATTTCCTTTCATTCTCTAACTGGTAATAAAAAACAGACTTAAAAATATGCATAAAACTAGATGGAATTCTAGTGGTAATAATCTATGCAAATTTTGCAGAACGATGCTTGAAAAATTGAATCATATATTCTTTCATTGTGGTTACACAAACATCATACGAAATGAGAACTTAAATCTATGCAGACCACATTGTCAAGCACAAACCTAACGTAGCCTTAAGTGATAAGCTGCTCTTTAAGGATCAAATTCTAAAACAAACATGATTAAACGATTTTTAAGCTTAGTTTAAGTTATTGTTTGTATGAAATATAAAGAGAAAGAAACATCAGAACCTTTCAGAAAGTGAAAAAAGAGACTCAAACATTACATAAACTCATTCTCAGCTCTAGATTAGAGAGATTATCATTGCTTAACCAATTCACTTAGGATGAGTGATTAGTTCAACTGTAATTGAAATTTTCTTATAGACTCTCTCGGATAAGAGTATTATAATCTAAGCTTGTACTTACGACTATATCGAGATCCCTACAAGCCTTCTAAATTGGAAACTTTCTTATGATGTTCCTCTAAAATCTTCATTCTGTAAGTTGGAATTATCCTCAACCTTCTTCGATAAGGGGTTTAACAACTCCACATTGTTGACAACTCCGCATTGTTGGATCATATGGTTATTTGAAGCCTTAAAAGCTCCCCTGAGCTAAAAACTCCTCCAAGTTACTCCTCAATAGTTATTTCCTTTATCTTAGTGCTTTATTTGCCTCTCTCGTCTAGTTTCAAAAATTTTATAGATCTTTTGCTTAATTTACTTGCTTAATATCTGATTGTATACAAGTTAAACTCGTGTTTCTAGTAGAGAAGAATTTATTTATTATTTATTTTCAAAAAATTAAAATGTAATTTAACCAAAAATTGCATATGAGAATAAAAAGTATAAAATATTTTTTGTGTTATATGAATTAACTTTAATTTAATCATAATGTTGAAATTTTATCTATAAAAACAAGATTAAAAAAGGCTTGTACTTGGAGCCAATAATCTATGGCTTAGACTACATTAACGAATAAGAATAACCTAATAAAAAAAGAGTTAACAAAGAGAAGTAGAAAATAAATAACATTCATATAAAAGGGAAAGAGTAGTCATAGTTGAAGATATCAAAGAAGCCTTCTCAACTATTGCCTTTTTTTGGAAATTAATAATTATATTAAATACCAAAAAATGATGAGCATAAAGAATTTGTAGGAGAGTACACAAGAACCAGGTACTCTCCCTAGTTATAACTCTAAAAATGCTATAATTTTTTGGTGGTTATACAGCATGAGTGGCTAATAACACTCACCTTTTAGGGAGGATAGTGTTATATCTTTGCTTCATGTGCTAGACACACTAGATACTGTAAAACAAAAATTACATCCATTCAAATAAATTTGTGCATGAATCTAACACTTCCAATAGCCTAGGGATACCAATTATAAAGTTGAATCATCCCTATAAAGTTATAGTTAGTAAGCAGTTTGCATGTAACTTATTGGATGATTCTCTTTATCAGCGTTCTTTGTGGTAATTTGCTTATGAAAAACTTGAGCATTTCTATCTAGCCAAATGCTATATAATGCAGAGGCTAATATCATCTATAAATGGTATGCTTAGGGTTCTCTTTCTCTATTTTTTATTGCCCTCCTCCACTTGTAACTCCATTTGCATGTAAGCCTGTGAACTTGTAGCAATGTTAATAATTGTTCCAAAACAATTTTAGTAAACTTACATTCAAAGAATAAAAGAGAAATTGTCTCTTCTTTTTTACCACACATCACATAGATTGAGGAGCATCTTGTCCCCATTATAATAAATCTAGTTGTAGTATTAAGACTCTTGTGTAATGTTAGCCATAAAATAAATTTGTGACTAAGCATCCCTTGGTTATTACACAAAATTTTTTAGCATTCAAATTTAGAGAAGTCTCTTCTAAGCTTGATTTGATGATCTTTCTAATCATCTAAGATGCCTATAGAGGGATAGCCATTGTCCAACAATCACTTTTTTTTTAATATAGTAAGTATATATATCCATCTAACCTAGAGCTTATCTTTCTTTGTAGCCAAATCAGATAATAACTTCATAATTGCAGTATAATTCCAAATCTCGATGTCAATAATATTCAATCCTTCAACTACCTTAGGCAAACACATCTTCTCCTAAGCCATCAAGTCCTTTTTTGAAATATTAGCTTTACCTACCTAGCTAAAGCTCTTGTAACAACCAATTATATCCTTTTGAGGGGAAAAAAAAACAATTGAGCCCAGTATGTTTATAAGTTGAAAATGATTGACTTAACTAGTTTTATTATTCCAGTATAGATTAGAAACTAAGAAGTCTATGATTTTATCCTGGCTACAATCTTATGGGTAAGAGGCTAACATTGTTAGACCATAAGTTTTTTGGTTGACTAAGGCACATCAAAGTACTTAAATGGCAAGCTTCCATACGTCTATCCAAGCATATCCAAAATTTCAACTTTTGTATCTTTATCAACTCCACCAAAGTACACTAAGCTCTTAGAGATATTAGCATAATGGCCAGAAATCTCAAAGAACTTCATAAATTAAGCATTTAACAATCTAAATAATTTAATGTCACATTTACAACATAAAAGTAAATCATCTGCAAAGCACATATGAGTTATGCCCAATCTTGCACACTTTGGGTGAAAATTGAAATTCAGATTGTCATTTAAAGAGGTCATACATATGTATAGGTACTCCATTGGAAAAAAAAAGTATAGAGTCACCTTGTCTTATGCCTTTATAAGCGATAAAAGTAACTATGAGCTCCCCATTATTTAGAACAAAATAAGAAAACGTAGTGATGCACTTTATGACCTAATTGACTAAGCGATTAGGAAATTGAGATACTCCAAACTTGCTTGATGAAAAGCCACTCTATTGAATTGTAAGCTTTTTATAAATCTATTTTGATAATGCAAATAGGAGATAAGTGTTTTCTAGCACACCTCTTGACTATTTCATGGCTTAATAGCATATTATCCACAATAAATCTCCTAACATAAAGGTTGATTGAGATTCACGAATGAAGTAATTAATAACTTTTTGCAATTTATGAGTGATGATCTTAAAGATGACCTTACAAAGCATAGTGTAATATAAAATATGCCTACGGTATCTAGTAGAAGAGAGTTGAGGTACATTAGGTATAAGAGTGATTATTGTACAATTAACTTGTTTTAGTAAACATCCACATTCAAAGAAGTTCATAACAACGCAACATAGATTTTCTTTAATAACATGTCGTGCTTTTTATAAATTAGAACATTAAATTTGTAACAGCCCAGACCACCTGCTCACAAATATTGTCTGCTTTGGGCCCAGCTTGCACGGTTTTGTTTTTCCACAGGACTTCCCAGGAGGTCACCTATACTGGTATGCTTTTGCCTTAGCACGTTTAACTTCAAAGTTCTGATGAGATCCGGTGCGTTAGGGCTTGAAAAACGTGTCTATGCTGGAGAGGTATCCATACCCTTATAAGGCATATTTCATTCCCCTCTCCAGACGATGTGGGATCTCATCATCTACACCCCTTAGGGCCCAACGTCCTACACTGGCACATCGGGTCGAGAACCGGCTCTGATACTATTGTAATAACCCAAACCACCCGCTCACAGATATTGTTCGGTTTGGGCCCAACCCGCACAGTTTTGTTTTTTCCACAGGACTTCGCAAGAAGTCACCCATCTTGGTACTACTCTTACCCAAATATGTTTAACTTCGGTGTTCTGATAGGATCTGATGTGTTAGGGCATGAAAAACGCGTCTGTAAAGGAGAGGTATCCACACCCTTATAAGGCGTGCTTCGTTCTCCTCCCCAATCGTTGTGGAATCTTACAATAAACAAATACATACAGCATACATGACTTACTTATGCATACGTAACCTTGAAAACATTATTTCATGAAATAAAAGTAATCTTTTGCACTCCTTATGCAAAGTTGTTTAAAATAGTGTCGTTTCATAAAATAAAGCATTGTCCTTTGCACTTCAAATACAAGTTTGTTGAAAACAATATCATTCCTAAAAATATGTAATAAAAAAATCGATTTTAAAACAATGTCATTTAATTGTCATAATCCGATACCACATCGGGCCTATGCTAGGCTAAGGACACTCACGGTATCTTTAATCTGACTATACAAGGCTAACTGAATATCTATTCTTCTTTTTTTTTGAAAAATTTAGGCAGCACAACGGCTGTGTTTTAAAATTTCCAAAAGCTGCAAACATTTTTAAACATACTTCTATATTTACATCCAACCACAACTTCAAGACTTTAAAGTCCACTCAAGGCAATCTCAACTCCAAGCAACATCAACTCAATGCAATTTCAACAACAGTATCAAAAGTTCATGCATAAAATCTTTTATAAACCACAAGGCAATCAAAAGTTAACTTAAAAAATTATAAAGTGTATCTACATAAACACAGTTCATGAGCCACTAAACAATAAAATTACAAAATAGAAAACTACCCACGTGCGGTAATATCTCGAAAATGTCAAAAGACCGCACAATCTACTCAGAGCTTCAAACTCACTAAATTAACTTGCATGGTTGGAAAGCAAACGGGGGTGAGTACACTAGGTACTCAGTGAGCAGGAAAAACATATATCACAAATAGAATTCGATTCATACCAAGACGGTATAGAAAACCTATGAAGTGAATATATATCACATAAAAAACACATAGGCCCAGCCTATGACTCAATGTATACTAGTTAGGAACCATATAGGCCTAGCCTATTAAATCACTCATCTGGTGAACATAGGTTCCAATTCCAATACATAAAAGCATACAAACATCATATGCATCAATCAAATCTCGATAGGAAAACCAATATCAGAATAAGCCAAAACAATTATGTGCGACACCATTAATTGGCCAAACTAATGTGCACACCTACTGATACTCGGTGTGGACTCGACTTTCATCCGTGGTGAGTCCGGACTATAGTCGATAAGAGCATCATGAACCTATGTGATGACCTCGTTGGTGTCCAGACCCTAGGTATGGAATCACCCGCAAGTCTCGTAAAAAAGTGTCGATACTGCGACTCGACTTTTATGTACCAATGTCAAGGGTACGAGGGTCACTTAATCAGTAATCAGTTGTGTTGAGCACATGATTGGTCAATCGTTTTCTCACTAATCATAAAACAAATCATATACAATTATTAAGTATAAAAATCAAGTATAAGGCATCATGCTTTATTTATCTGTCCAACCGATAAAATGAAACTGTGCCATGACTCTAAGCCAAAAGAGAACAAAAACATGCATCATACATAACTCGATTATGCATATGTAAATTTCAAAACATTTTCCCATAAAATAAAAGCCATCTTTTGTAATCCAAATGCATAGTTGTTCAAAACAATGCTATTTATTAAATACATAAGCATATTAGCATCCATTTGAAATTCAATTTCTACCTTATATTGCCTAGGTTCAAAATTCACATACAAGTCATCATGTTTGTCTTAGGATGTTCTAATCTTATTAGAGAAATATGGTTCCCCCAACTCACCTCAAAAGAAGATATACACTCTCTTAGCTTCAACAATCCTAAGTACGGGCTCCTTAATTCACTTCTTCTGAGCCTTTATACATAAAAATGATATAAAATAAAATTACTACCTAAACATAAATTTTCTATTTATACACCCTCACATAGGTGTATAAAACACAAAATCACTCCCTATAAGCTATAAAATTTGAATATTATACTTCTCACAAGTTTACTTCCTTATTGTAAGATCCCACATCGATTGGAGAGGAGAACGAAGCACGCCTTATAAGGGTGTGGATACCTCTCCCTTACAAATGCGCTTTCCATGCCCTAACGCACCGGATCCCATCAAAACTCCGAAGTTAAACGTGGTTGGACAAGAGCATCAAAGATCTTACTGAGTTGCAAGTCAACATAAAATCATATGTTATATATGTGTGAGCTTTATCCTGTGTTGCATTACAGTTGCATCCACCTTTGGCAATTGAGAGGTTGAATAACCCGACTTTTTTTATATAAAAAGATAAAAACTCTTCTTGCACAACAACTTTTCCTTTCCATTTTACTTTATTATCATTGAACAAAACATCTATTTTATTCCTTGATTGTCTTTCTTTTGTGACAGCAAAGAAATAATCATATTTTTAATCCCCTAATTATAACCATTTAATCCTACTTTTATGTTTGAAGATGCTTATTTTAATATAACTCTATTTATGCAACTCTTTTATTAAAATTCTTTTATGTTGTTGGAGAAACTAGTTATGTATATCACTTCATAGAGCTGTTTATACCTTGTTAATCTTCTTTCTAGTAAGGTTGGCCTTATGCGTAACATAGTCAACTTCACTTCTATTAAGTTGTTTCAAGCTCAATTTGATCTTTTTTAGCTTCATCTAAATATGATACCATTTATTCTTTGCAAAATTATCCTTCCAAGTTGTCTCGAATATGCACGAATTGTGCATGGTTAGTCATAAAATTGAGAATCATAAATGGAGATTTTAGAGGATACAAAATGTTAATGCAAAGAAATAGGAGAGTGATCATACCAATTTGGAACTATGATTTCTGCATAAAGGACACCATAAGAAGACATCCACTCTCCATTTGCCATTGTTCTATCTGTTTTGCTAAAAATCTTAATTTTTGCCTGTTGTTTATTTGAGCATAGTAAGAACCCATAACATTTAACTCCATTAGGAAAGTAAATTGAATACAAAGTTCCAAAGGTTTAATATTAGACTTTAAAAAACGCGCATCATTAATATGATCTTTAACATGTAACTCATTATTAGTCACCTCCAAAAAGCTAAGGGCTTTAAACAATCTAAATATTTCCACAATGCCTACCTCTCCTCTGAATCATTACTCTTATAAATGACAATAAAATTGAAAAAGAAATCACAAAACTTATACTCTAAATAGAAAGAATGAAACATTCGTGCACCTTTCAACACATTGATATCCACCACATTAGATAGAAAAAATCTCATCTCTTTCTTCTTGGAGGTTTTGTGAAGCCCTATATTATTCCAAATTACCAGATGCATTATAAAGAAAAGGGAAATAAGAATCTCCTATCAACCTAGATTGAGAAGCCCTTTTATGAAGTTCAATTACTTGAACCTTATTTCTCAAATAGGTAATGCATTATATAATAGGTTCCTCCTCTAAGTGGTAAAATGCATTTCTAACCTTTAGGGTGTCAATGATTATTGTTGCTTTCCTAAGAGGCCTAAAAGAACATTTACTTTGTACTTTAGTCCATCCTTCTTCATTAGTCATGAGTTGCTTGTTTTTTGAACGATCTTTCTCTTTATAAGTCTCATTTTGCTTCCATTAGGTTATTACACTAGCTTATTTTTAATGGTCCAAAATTGAATTACACTTTTCTTCTCCTTAGGTTTTTACCTCTAGGTGGAGTCAGAGTTTTTTTTATGATGAATAATCAAGAAGCAATCATGCCCAACTTTAAGGCACTTTTGATAATAAAGTCCCCTATAGTGTAATGAGGAAGCAAAAAGTGATATTAGAATGGGAACCTCTTGTCCTTAATAGTGTAATAAGGAAGCAAAAAGTGAAATCAGAATAGAAACCTCTTGTCCTTAATAATGTCATAAGGAAGTAAAAAGTGATGTTGGAATGGAAACCTAAGAAGCAAAAAGTGACGTTAGAATGGAAACCTCTCTATTACACCATTAGGGTCCTCAATAGGAATGAATTTATGTATAGGTTGAGTTATATCTATTTCCACCAACACTCGTGCATATGAGACCATAGACTGTTGAGTGATACATTTATTAGCAAATAAAGGTGTTCCAAGTACACTCACAATGCGACTCAAAGAGTCCATCCCCTAACATTTCATTGGTAGATTTGTAAATTTAACCCACAATTGGATTTGGTTTAGATACTCATTTTTCATATAAAAAATCTAAGCTAGATTTGTACCTCTAGAAGTTAGGTGACTACTAAAAAAAATTGCTCAAAATCTTCCCCTGATGAAGAAGAAACCTCGAAGTCAACAAAAGGAAGGAGCAGATCCTTAGAAGTCCATTTTGCCATCAATGCCAAATTTGAGGTCCCAAAAAATGAGAAGAAAGGGAGTTTGTTTGTAGACACGAAGATTGGTGGACAAGCTACGAGAGCTTGGTAGATACTAATGCTATGAACAACTTTATAAAGGAAGAAGAAGCCAAGCGATTAGGCATAAAGTACACACTAACCAATGGTTGGATCAAGACAGTGAACTCGAAGGCTAAAAACATGTATAGTGTGGTGAAGAACGTGAAGATACGTTTTAATGAGTGGTATAATTTTATAGATTTTTTTTTATTATTCTTATGGATGATTCATAAGCAGTGTGGGCTTGAAGTTCATAGACAAAGCGAAAACTACTCTAATTCTATTTGCAAACACTATGTGTATTGGTTTCAATTACTTGTCTAAAATGTTTAATCATCGAGCAATTTTCAAAGGAACTGAAGCCTCAATGTTGGGTTGGCTGAAAAACCATTAAGAGGTTATTCCTAAAAGGTAGAGTCCATCGTGACTTGGTTATTTGGGGTCATGATAGCTTCTACCGTTGCCAATTTTTCCCAACCTCTTAATGGAGGACCTAACATCAAATCCTTACTTGATCCACCGTTAGTAGTCCCTTTCGCACCTTTTAACCCTATAGGAGTTTCATTTAAGATGAGTTTAGACGATTTCAAAGATTTAAAGGAGCTAGATATCATCGGCAATGAATTAACCTTCTTCTTGAACGCTTTCTCTATAAGAGATGTTATTTCCTAAAGAGAGATATGTGTTCTTCTTTTTTCTTCCCTAATTATCTTCTTTCACACACGCACACACACGCGCAGACACAAATACACACACACATATATGTGACCCTTTAAAAATTTTAAATTCATGTTTACATCTAACAATTACAAAAAATGTAAATAGTGTCCACCCCGCAACTTATTCATCACTAGATTTATTTTATTTATGAAATTTCAAATATATTTATTATTTTCCACCCATTAAGAATATACATCTTTATTTTAAATAAAAATCATCATTTTTTTAACACATTTCCTACCTATATTTAGTTTAATTGCAATACATCTTTCAGTTTGAAAACTATTTGCCTTACAAAAACATTAAAGAGCCTTGGTTGTTTATTGTTATCTTACAAGGAAAAAAAACATCCCAGCTGTATCAAAATCAATAGTTATACAGATATCGTTTTTTTCAAACTAGATATTGAAAAAAAGCATCATGTTTTTCTCTCCTCTTTTGTTCTTGTTTTTTGTTTGTTTAACAAAAAGGTAGTAGAAGCTTTCACAATTTAAGCATTCACATGTGTCGTGTTTTTGTTTTTTTGGAAGAAAAGACTTTAGATGACCGTATAAAGGCCTAGACACGTAAGTTACGCATGTAAAGTGACCAGTCATAAATGCCTAGTGAATAGTGACGATGGCAAACCGATTCTTCTTTGTATTCTTCCCATTGATACGTTCACTATAGATATACTCTAACCACTGCATGATCTATTAGAAATATAATTAGATTCAAACTAGCAAAACCCTTTTTAATTTTGACTAGAACTTTCAAATTTTGGCTCAATTTAATAATTTTCTTTAGTTATGGTTTATCCCCATCATGTCTCCAGTTGCCTTATCAATTAATTAATTACCACATGCAGGCGTACTTCAAATTTATTTATAAAACACGTATTTACTTTAATTAAAAGCTAATAATTCAACTTCTTATGTCTCATTAGACGGCCATTACGACGAAAGGCCTCGTGGGATCTCAATTATTTAATATCCATAGAAAAATAAAATAGGAAAAGGGAACAGAAACCAACAATACAAAGAAGAATTGGTTTGCCATCGTCACTACTCAAGAACACGTACAAATAAGTTAGGTGTATACTTGATTTAGCTAGTAGCAATGTTTTATATCCTACTTGGGTGTTGATGAAAACGAACCAAAGGATTATGGAATAAGAGATTAAATAAATCCAATTATTTCGGATTGACCAATGGAATCAATTAATTGAGTTTGGAGCCAAACTCGATCTAGCCTATGTCTAGCCTTCTACGTTAATTCAGCTGGATCCGTATGGATCTTATAGCATAAATAAATAGCTAAAGAGAAACATATGATATAATTGTGGAAACTATGTCTCCAATATACTGACTTGTATTCTTTTATGATCCGTTCTTTGCAAAGAAATGATTTTTAGAGATATAGTTCAATCCATAGTTAATGAATGGTGAGAATATAATTATTAAATTAAGCGATAATAATGATATTTCAAATTTAGCATGTATATTTATCTGTATGCCTATGTTATTGTTGCATATTTTCTGCAATAAGCCTAAACACGTCGAGTTTCCAAAGCAGTGGCGAAGCCACTTGTAAGGGAGGGTGGGCAAATGCCCACTCTCAATTTTTTTTTAAGAAGATATATATGTATATGGAGATTGTTCATCCTAAAAGAATGTCGTTGCTCATAGTGAATTGGATTAAAAAAAATTATATATCTATACATTACCCCCCCCCTCCCCCCCCCGAAATAGATTTCTAACTTCGCTACTGTTCCAAAGTAATACTAAGATGTGTATGCAGTACATTTAGATTGATTGTTCTCCGTATGCTCTTATGGACTGATGATGATTGAAGATTTTCTTGGTGGCCTTGTGCAAACTATACATTTCAACTAATTAAATATAACTTGTTCAATTAAAACGTAAACTTGCCCAATACTCTCTAATTGTTTCTTAGTCACCACCTAATGCCTACTAAGTTGGTCAATAACAAATCAATCGTACTATAAACCAACAGCTATCATATCATTCTTTCTTCATCTACGTGTAATTAAGTTTGAAAATTGTCACGTATACGCCTAAAACACTGTTAGTGAATATATAAAATCAATTAAATTGACCTCACACAACAACTTAAGCTATTGTGATTAAATGGTCGCTTAATATGGTATCAGAGCCTTTATGACCAAGTAGTCGCGAGTTCAAATCCTACTACTCACCTATTATTCAGTATAAGGTAAAGTGGGCCTGTGCAAGTTTAAAGTCCAAAGAGCTTTTACTTGAGAGGGTGTGTTAATGAATATATAAAACTAATTAAATTGATCTCACACAACATCTTAAACTATTGTGGTGAAATAGTCGCTTAATAAACATATCGTATCTTGTGTTCCTTTCTTTCTCTTTTACCTTTTTTCAATTACTCGATCAATTTTTCATCGCACATGTATGGTACAACTACGTACTTGGTGAGCATAAGACAACTGTTATCAGCTTTTGCTTTCTATTTTGTTTCTATACTGTTATTCTTTTCGAAAAGAAGAACAAGTAGACCAACTGAAGTTGTTGGCATGCCTTAAAATAAAAGAGAATACTAGTAAAAATATGAGATTTGTCTATTCAAAACTATACTATTTCCTACCGCTTTAGGTAGCGAATGCTACATGAATGTATAATTATATATTCGTTGTCGTTCACTTAATTACAAGGTTAGTCCCTTTCTCGAATTAATTAATAGATGCTAAGAGTATTAAGCCAAAGAATACACTAGAGAAAGAGTTGAAAGGTGGCCAGGGCCAATGATGAACGTTGAAATGATGTACCATCTAACTTGTCTCCTAGACCTGTCCAGATTTGCTCTCCAGTCAATGAACTACTTGTGAAGCTTTTTAATACTTGTCTCTCAAAATACTTCAAATATGGATGTTTGTTTTGAACTAGACGCGATACCTTTTACAGCTCATCTTTTGCTCTTACTTGTTTTTCACGTATTTCTTAAGTTTATCATTTAAGGCATGCCATTTTTTTCTTTCTTTTCAATCCTTCAGAAAAAATATTATTCGAAATGGGTTCACTAAAACATAATATGTTTCTTAATGAAAATTTGAATATCTCATTAAAATTTTCAATTATGATTGAATAAATTTTTTTAAATTTTGTTTATTAATGAATCAACTCATATTCATTAGTTATTTATAATTTGGATTAGACATTTTGAAGTTCACAGGCTCTTATATGACCACCTATTCTATGCAAGTAAGCATCTGAATTGGGTTCTCTCAAGTCTTAGTCTTATACAAGTACAAGTAACGTTCGAAACACATGCCAATATAATTGAAAAATCAAAGGGGGTTAATTTCGCGAACTTTCCGACTCGTTTATGGCAAACAAAAAATCAGAAAAATTAAAAGAACAAAAAATAAATCAACACCAGAAAATTTAGTAACGCGGTTCGGCACACCTTGTCTATATTTGCGGGGCCCTCACCCAGTTTAATCACTTTCACGAAAGTACAATATAATTATCCAAGGCTTTACTGAGCCGACCCACTCAACCCTTGACACTATCACTCAACCTCACTTCCCGTGAAAGAATTTCACGCCCAATAACACGACTGACTCATGTTAACCTCGTCAGAGGATTTTTCAAACTATTTCTACTCAAAGACAAAAACAAATAAAATCAAGAACGTAACAATTTCAGATCTGAAATTCTTCACCAAAATAGCCAAATGGAAGCACCAACAATATATGTACCAATTTCTGACAAAACCTTCTTTATGCTGTAAACATCAATTAACTTAATTCATTCGGCAAAAACATCAACCGCACATCACCCTTAGACTGCTTGTTAGAGCTAAAATATTAAAGAGTGTTGCACCAAGAAGCCATCAACATCAAATAGATCAAAAACGATAACAGAGAGCGGCAGCCCCTGACGCCAAAATCATCCCACACGGTTTCTCACACACCCTATTGCCAGATAAAATTGCCGATCGACAGATGCACTACTCACCTATTCCACGTAAAACAAAGAGCAATACACCAATACCACTTGTCCATGCCACCTTCCTGAATTTTCTATTTTAGAATCCTTTTCAAATAAGGATTGTATTGGATAAGAAATCAACCACCTTTATTACGTTGCCACACATGTACCTTGAAATATGTGTTTCTCAATAAGTAATTAATGCACACTAATAGACAATTAATACATACTCCAATATTGCCTTGTCTCCCATAAACTCTATGCCTTATACCCACATAAAACCGTGCACATACTGCAACTAATGCCCATAAATTGTATGCCACACATGCAAGTCAAAACCACCTTTCCGCACACTCACATTAGGGATAGATATCTGCTACAGGTTCACGATATACACAAATCCCTTTATTTTCTTCTATCCATAAAATCCACAAATCCACACAAAATCAGCAGTAAATTAATTCCAATATTCCCATGATGATAGACTCCAATGTAGTGCATAATTCTTTCACAAACATAAGTGTGGCAACCATTGTTTTTGAATCCCACTACAATTAGGATTTTATATGTTCAATTAAAATGCCAAAAGCAAATAAAAGATATATATCATATATCTTAACAACTATGAAAAGCTCTATCAATTCCGCGACCATTGGAAAAATGGGTCTGAAGAATCTGGACAAAGAAGTAGCAGATTCTAAGAAAATAGCAAGAATTGACACGAGAACATTAAAATCTCAACTCACTGAGAAAATGCCCATTATTAAAGGAGTGAAATCATCAGAGGGATAAATCAAAATATGATTTCTCACGTAGAAAGAAGCCAGGTGCGATATATAGAGAAGGGATCCTTGAAAAGAAAAAGAGAAACACTTCTAGCAGATATACCAAAGCAAGCAAAAAGGTTACGCCAGCACAAGCAGAAGAAATCCAAAAAGCTAAACCATGGAGAAGACTCTCAGACTAGAAAACCTCAAACTACCACATCTTTACTCTCAATCATCAAAGAAAATTAAGCTAAAACAGCTAAAGAGACTGAGATCAAGGAGAAAAGGCAGAAAATCAGTTAGATAAAGAGCACTCGCACTACTATTCACAAGAAGAAGACGCTAGAGCGCAGCCCAGTACAAGTCAATACCTCTCAACGTTGAGAAAAAAAGATTTGGGAATCAACGTTTTTGAAGAAATTCAACCTCTAAGGAGCAGCAATTCGATAATAATCAAAGATTCCCCAAAAAGGTCAGTGAAGGCACAATTACAACTAATTTTGATAAATAGTAGTACAATGCATCTGTTGAATGATGATGAGAAGAGTATATATGCGTTTCTGAAAGATGAAGCAATGAAACCTTACCCTACACAGATGTCAAGACAAAAATATACTATTCTACCAGTGACAAAGAAAACTGTGATCAAGGTTGTGCCTAACTTCCAACCAAGACCTTACATTGTACGCAATAATGATAAAGGGAAGAAGAAATTGTACCCAAAGGGGTTATAAGATAATCTTACACAGGATCAGATTGAACAAGAAGTACAACGCATAGAAGAAGTATGCTATGCAGCGCAGTCGAAGGGAACCTTTATTTCCCACCACATTTTAGATGAACCAGGAAGTAGTAGTAGTCGAACTACCACAAATCAAACTTGTTTGGTAGTTGGAAAAATTACCAAAGGGAAGCGCAGACGTGTTAAAATTGGAGATATTTCATACTTAACTGAGACCCTTGTGCATTTGATTATGTGCATCAGGCCGCTATGTTCTATATCTTCAATTGGAAGTATACTACACTTGCTTGGAAGACAAATCCCATGACTGCCTACCCCTAATGATCTAAATCTCCCTGAACCGAACCTACCTCTTCAACCTCCTACCCTTGTTATAAGTGAAGCACTTGTTGGGACCCAATTTTGGAACCAGGCCCTAACTGGAAAAACGGAAAAACTAAAAACAAAAGCCCAAAGCGAAATCGAAGGGCCAAAAGCGAAACGAATAACAAAAGAACAGACGAGGAAGTGAAACAAAAGGCGAAAGAAATCGAAAGCGCGTGTGGAACTAAAAGAAAAATCGAATTCTTAATGAGCTATAGAAAAGCGAATGGGCTAGGAAATCATAAAGCGGAAACAAATCCAAAGCGGAATCGAAGGAACGGGTTTACAAAATCTTGGACTTAAAGAAACCAAAACGGTTCAATCAACTGAAAGTCAAAATTCCGACATCCGGTAACGCATACTTTAGAAAAACTAAACTAGCGTTGGAAACCAATAAGACATTTATTTCTAAGCCAATCCAATTTGGTATTTTTTTCTCTTTTTCATTTTATTCATCTTTATTCAATCTCATACAAAGCAACTCAATTTTCCATTTGGAAATTCATCCTCAATCAAAATTACTTTCCATTTCCTATAAAAACTTATACATGCCAATAAACCGTAAGTCATAAACAAAAAGCACTTCAATATTTCCAATCCATCCATACAATCATCGGACCTCTTGTCCGGAATCCCAACACAAACAAACACATTTATATACTTATAACACTTCAATAATTCTTAATCAATCAACATCATCGGAACTCCTGTCCGGAATCCAAACGCAATTAATCACATCTACCCAAGGCACATTCACATTCATCTCATCTACATACCATAA
>JAOTAZ010000005.1:35390152-35401427 GCA_025629785.1 Erythroxylum oxycarpum
GAACTGTTCTGGTGGTGCACCTTTATCGTGGGATACTCGCCGGAGCGACCTTCGGGTTTCCCGTCGTGTACCCTACGATGAGGGGGCGCTACAAAGAAAGTGGTCATTAAACACGTTAGCATTGAATTGATGATATTTGATCCTTTAATAAAAGGCATGCCACTAATGAAGTTCAAGGATTACGTTTTTAGAATGGGATTGAGTTCCATTATATATTTTTCGTTGTATGGACAATGTTGTTCTCATGAAACTCTTATAATATTTTCTCATATTATGGTTCACATTATTGAATTTTGAGAAAATTGATTATTTTGGACCTCAAATAAACATATGGTTTATTCATTAAGTAATGTTACCACATTCGCATTGATACAATTATAGTATATTGTAATACATGGAAGATAATACTCAACTATTAGAGAATTCATATATTATATTTGGATTGGATTATGATTTGATACCAAGTTAAACGTATAGACTAAGTGGGAGAATATGATCACTTTTCATATTCTAGGTGTCATAAATGGTCCATCGTTATGAATTAGGTGGGTATGAATTCTTGGTTTTATGGTAACTCATAGTGTGTTTGAAGGAACGCATTCATATAGGCTTCTTGCAGATTTTGGGGTCCCCTAAGCTTCTTTTCTCCTCTGAAACATACACCATCAAATTAGAAATTGAGAGCTTAGAAGAATTCCAAAAATGCAAACTCTTTAAGCACAAACTGTCAGTTATGTGAAGACTTCATGTGAGTTAAAAAAAATTAAAACAATAAGAAGCCAACAATCTTGTCTTGCAACCAATTTAAAAACCAAAGTAGCACAAATTAAAGCATAGAAATCATTATACCTAGAATTTGGTCTCCAAACCCAATAAAAGGGAACTTGAGATGTAAGATTGAAGCAAACAACACCTTGTCTCTCTCCACCTCCTTGCTTTCAGTTGTGCCTCCTTGCACCAAATGAGATGCACTCCAATGTTTTCACCAAAGATTGATTAGAAAGCCAATTTTTCCCAATGCTGAATGGTACTTTAATGGCCTAACTTTGATCCAAAAAAAACCCCAAAATAAACTATGTAATGGGTGTTTGATTGCTTAACACATAAGCTAAATGGCAAACCCAATTTTGGCCTCGTGAGAGGGATAGAGATAATCAGCAGCTAAGAAGAGATAGAGAAAAAAACAACAGCTAAAAATAGAGGAAAGAAGCGGTAGCTAGGAGGAGAAAAGAAGATGAAGTAAATCACTTGTTAATATAGAAATCACGTATAATATATAGAATACACAAGAAGGGGTTTGAATTGTGTTAAATCGTCTAAGATATTAATCTCTAAAAAACTTCTTGATTTTCTTTACAAATTCAAATGATTACAAAACAATTCACTTAATTTGATGAGTAATGCAACAATGAAAATTAATATCTATTCTTCTAACAATAAGAAAATTAAAGCAATAATAGTTAGAGAATATGACACCGTCATTTATACTGGTTCACCTTTAACCTTGGGCTACGTCCAGTCCTTAAAGTTTGTTTGAGATTTCACTATATCCTTCAATGTTACAAGTATTATTACTACACTTGCAGAGCCTCTTCAGGTCTCTTTTACAAAGTATTCTTTATCTGCTTCCTTAGCCTCTCCAGGCTCTAGCCTTTCTTTCACTTGAAAAAGATATTATTTGAGCTTCACGTTACAGATGTATTTGCTCTCTTTCTTTGTTTCTTTTCTCAAAATATTTTTTCACTGTGTGAGCACTTGAATACAAAATTTCTCTAACTATGTTTTGTACAATCAGGTTTTGTTTTTCTTGTTGCCTTATTAGTTTAAGACTATAACTAGTATTTATAGTCTAAATCTTCAACGGTCTTCTTAAGAAATCTGCTTGTAAAGACTTCTAAAAACCGTTATTAGCTGAGTCCTGTAACCAACTCCAACTAACTGACGTTCTAGAACATTCTTCAATTACATCATCTTGTATAGATTTGTATGCTTCGTCTGATGTCTTAGACTAAGTACTTCGCACTTCGTCTGATCCATTTTAGACGCTTTGTCTTATTCAGCATTTACTTAAGTATCGTCTTAATTTGACGATTTGTGTCATTTACATTTATCTGCGCACTTAACAAATTCATCAAAACAATTCACACACTTCTATGATTATTATTATTTGATTTTCATCAAAATTAATAGAAAAAGTGAAGTCTTCTTGACTTAACAGAAGAATGTCAACAATCATCTTACTTTTTGGACAAAATTAGGTGTAATAAAGCCTTTTGATTTGTCTCATTTGCCCTTGTATAAATAATGCCAAGAAACAGAGCGTAAGGCTAAAATAGTCATCAGGCTTTAAACTCATCCTTATGCTCATTTCATGGACAACTCAAGTCCTTACCAAGGTTGGCCATGCAAATTTTCATTTAATTGCCACTTTTCCATTTAATCTCATGCTTCAAAATAATTAAACATTTGACCCAATTTCCATATAACTATACCATATAATTATATGCATTATTTTATTAAGCAACAAATTTATGTGATATGTCATACATATCAAATAAATTTATCTAGGATTAAATTTGTTATCTAATAACATTTATTCTAATACCATATGACGAACAAAATAATTATAACACTTATAATTAATTTTATCATCATATTCATATCTTCATAAGATATACTAGAATAATTTCCTTTCTCTTATCAAATCTTTGTTGGTGTGACCCATTGGGATCTATGTCATATTGACAATAGAATTAAAACTCCTGTTAATTCTATAAATCATAAGCGGTACCTAGCAAAATACATTATAGTTACTTAAATGACATAAATGATAAGTATTATACACAAATTATGATCCCGAAGCAATAATTGCCTGTGTCAATTCCCTTATCACATAATATCCTGAATAATTGCAAGATTGGAATATTTCATTCTTGCCAATTTATTCTTTCTTGATCTCTAAAGTTAATCGAAAATATGATTAACTCCTTAATCATATTGCATGAATATGATATTACTTTATCAAGGGTACATAGATATTATTGCTCATATCATATACGAGGGACAATAGTATTCTTGATGAACATTTATCCTCTATACAAATCACGCATACTGTGACATTATTTGTGTAGCTACCTGTTACGGTTGGTGTTGGACAATACCAACAAATACACATTTCTCATGTAAGAAAATGAACATTTCATACCATATCAAGACACGTATAAAACATTAATGACTTAAACATAATCCTAATAATGTTTCATTTAAGGTCTGTCAAATACCATAATCTCTATTATGTATTTGTGTGATTAAACTGATAACTCCTTATCGAATGGTTTGTAGAACATCATCATCATTTAATCCACACACTAATCTTTTATTGATCAATTAATATTCCACGTTAATTACTAAGATTAGTGACATTTCAAAGTAATCATTATTTTCCATTACAGAGTTCTACAATTTGAGTCCTCAACTCAAATAATCCATAAATAATGAAAACTCATGGAACAAAATGATATAAACCATCCAATTCATAAACATAACTATTAGAATACAATCATCCAATGTTTGACTTCTAGATCATAACACTAACACAAACAATAATGGCTGGAGGTATTTAGTTTTTCTTCCGCATTCAATTTATATGTTATTCTAATGTATATTATGGTTGAAATATATGTTAGAATTGGCTTACATAAACATACAAAGAAAATTGCTAATTCTAAACAAAGCAACAGTTTGAAGTGATGTGAAGTCAAAGTCTAGATTTTCTACTATTTTAAAATCCATCAAGTTCCTGCTTATATAATCCCTTTTCTTTTTTCTCTTCTTACAGGCTAGCCTAAAATTAAGAACAATTGCATCATTTATCTAAAAAATAATTTGAAGAAAAGACAAATAAAATTAAAAAAATTAAAAGATGATAAATCATCCTCAAATGAAGTAAAGACTCTTATGGAAATATGTAAGAAGCTTGGATATCATTTAAAGTTTAGTAAGTAAAATTAAAAGTTATGGTTAATTATATTAGACCTTCCATAGTTTGTATCTTTTTTTTAATTTTAGTTCATGATTTTTAAAATTTATTATATACTTCTCTAAATTTGATTTTTATTTTATTTGTACATCTTGAAATTATTCTCTATTAGAAAATTTACTGAAATATAGACAAATGACATCCTGTAGCTTAATTAGATTTTATATACTGCAAAACTTGTTATAGTCATTTCCCGTAACACACAAACTTAGTTACTACTATCTTGTAAAGTCACAATATTGTCTATATGTAAGAGAAGCTCATCAAAGTGTTACATCTCTCAAAAATCACATAATGTTGTGTCTTACATGACATAAATATAATAAGTGTTGTACTACATAATACCTAATTAAGTCACATGATTTTGTTTATTTATTTTTCATTAGAAACTTAATGAAAAATGATACTAGAAAATACGAATTAAAAAAAAAACTAAAATTTTATACTTTAGTAAGAAAGGTAATCAATGCAAGGAGGCAAACTAAAAAATGTAGCAATATATGGAAATTGAGAACATAAATTAAAATGCAAAAGAAAAAAATAACATAAAGAAATTAACTTAGGTTTAAAAATAGAATTATTGAACTTGAAAATATGTTTCTTTAAATGCTTTGGGAAGTGCTTTAATCTCTTATGTCTTTTTGTTAGGAAAAGGCTGACCATTAGTCTCTTTCGTAGAAAGTTTATTATTCGAGTGTTAGAAATTAGGGTGGCATCTTCAAATCTCTCCTTTCCTAAGAGTGAGAATTCCTTTAAAATTGTGCCCTCTCCATTTAGAAATGACTTATGGACATGTAAATCTACTATAGTCTTTATTTCTCTTCGTAATAGAAAGGAATGACATGCACACAAATTACTTGCTATAAAAATCAAAGGTAATCAGCCAATATATGCGTCAATAATTTCGAAAATTACCTATAATTCTTTGGTTAATAAAGGCTTGCAGCCATGCGGTACTTGCATGAACTCTTGATAAATGTGTGAACCAAATCAGACTACGAGCACATGGTTTAAGTCAAGGAAGTGTTAATACAACATATATATCCATAACTTCACATTTTTGACAATCATAATGACTCCAAATGTTCGATTAGAAGGAGATGACTAGATTGATAGTGTCTATATATACAGTATACACAAGACTAATTTTCTTAATATGGAAAAGTTTCACGGATCTAAAAAAATGTATATGTTTCAAATTAACGTATCCAGTGATAAAATTAAAGATTAAGATTGTTAAGTGTAGGCATGATGTTAGTGGTTAATTTGATTTTTTTTTTAAAAATGAATAAGTAATTTTATTCACTATAGCACAACTATCACAAAAGATACAAAAGTACAAAGATAGCCAAGTTACAATATACTTGCCTATCTAAACTCTAATGGAAGGTACAAATATAATGAGTAGAGTACTAACAATGTGTTACATAAATGACTAAGAATCCTACCTTCAAAAGTTCCACCTAGTTTTCATGCACAGTGTTATCAGACTATCAGCTTGCTTGGCCAATAATGTATCTTGAATGCAGTTTAATATCTTATCTGCTAAGTGGTATTCATCTTCCTTAACTTGCTTGTACACTCTGCAATTCCTCTCTTTCCATATCATATATATGGTAATGATGAAAACGACTTTGAGAAGAAAAGAAATTTCTTTACCTGGTTCCAGATGATTGATAAACCATCTCAATGTAAGCTCCCAATCATAAATATGGTTCACTACACCCACCATGTATTGGATCCTACTCCATATGGATTTGGAATAAACACAATTAAAGAACAAATGATTTTTTTCCTCATATGCATTTTGACAAAGGACACAACATTTATCAGTCGGATTAAACCATTAACATTTTGTTTTGAGCCTATTTTTAATGGTAACCACGTAATGATGGAAACTTCAAGGTTCATAGAGCTCTTTCAAAGAATGTTGTACCAAGGGACCTCCATTATATCATTTCTGAAAATTCAATGGCAAGATTCATTTGTGAACAAACCACTCGCTCTAGTCGAGGAAGATGCTCTTGCAGAGAGGAGAAGCCTCAAAGTTACCCCTCCATCTACCATCTTGAATTAGATCTGATACTCTAGCTTCAATAGGTATTCGATTTCTCAAATGTGAGAAAGTTGGGTTGTTTATTAGAGGGCTAATCTCTAGCTAGTTATCAAACCAAATCTAGGTATTTCCACCTCCATTGACCATATGTTTGATATGGGGGTATAAAATTGCCTCATCTTCAACAATTCATTGAAATACCAGGAGTGATGGTTAAAATAAGAAAGTTGCTAGAAGTTTCGGTTTTAAAGATGAACTACAAAAACCCATTTTATACAGAGAGCTTCCTTATATGAAAACAGTCTCTAAATTCTTTTGCTAAGTAATACTTTTTCCATAGAAGAGGTAGAATGGATGGTAAGGCCTCCTTGTTTCTTCGGGATTTTAATGTCACACCAATTTACTTTTGAATTTTTCCCTATTTCACATCTCCCCAACCATAAAAATGTTTTTTTTTTTGCAGTCTATCAATCTCTTTGATAATCTTTCAAAGAAGAGTTGTACGTGCTAACCAGTGTGTATAAAGACTACTCAGTAATATATAACATGATCAAAGTGATCCTTCCAACGTAGGATAAAAATATGTTTTGCTAAGAGAGTACTTTGGATTTTATTCTCTCCAGAATTAGTACAATCTGCATACTTTAACTTTTAAGAGTAAATTGTCAACACTAGATATCTTAGAAAAGGGGGATGGATACTCAACCTCGTTGCATTACTCAGGCAATGTCAGCAACACAGAATAGCATGTGATCATCAACAAAAATGAGATGAGTGAGTTTAAGTTTAGAGCACATTTGATGGTATTTGAAATTTCCATTGGAAGTAGTAAGTGATCTAAGAAGTCTAGACATGCCTTCCATTAATACGGTGAAGATGTAAGGGGATATGGGTTCCCCTTGTCTAATTCCTTTTGAATTCTTGAAAGGCTCGGAAGGGATTCCATTAACCAAAACACTCAAAGACGAAGACTGAATGCATTCCATGAGCCAATTCATAAAAACAAATGGAAACTCAAGAATTTCAAGAGAAGCTCCAGTTTACAGTTTCATAAGCTTTCTAGAAGTCGATCTTCAATATACAACTCCTTATTTGCCTCCCAGGTGAGTAATCTTTCAATAACTCTCGTAAAAGAAGAATGTTAACCCTGAAATTCTTATCAGGAATAAATGCTCCATGGGTGACTTCAGCAATTTTCGTAAGCACCCATTTCAATCTATCAGCCAATAATTGCAACACAAAATAGGTTGAAACTCTCATATCTTTAGAGGGTGTTTCTTCTTAGGCACCAAACAAATATAAGTTTTGTTTAGTTCTTGAAGCATCTTAGAATTCTAGAAAAACTCCAACACAACTTCAGCAAGCAATTAGTCAGTAATGTCCCATGTGTGTTGAAAAAACTAAGTTGAGAATCCATCCGGGTTTGGAGCTTTGGAAGGGTGCAAATTGAAGATAGTTTTTCTTATGTCTTGCATAGAGAAGGGAGAGGTTAGAGCATCCTTACTTTTCAACCTAATAGCACCTGTTAGAATTCACTTCACGTTGTCTGAAGTTTGTTCAACCTGATTAGGTCCCATCATTTGTGAAAAGAAGGATCTAGCCATCTTAAGAAGAACGTCCTGGTCATATTGCATGTCTCCATTACTATCCTGTATGCTTACTATTCTATTAAGATTTCTTCTAGCCATAATTGAAGCATGGAAGAATTTGGTGTTTGCATCACCTTCTCGAGGCCAATTCAGTCTAGCTTTCTGCTTTTGAATGGAATTATGCAATGCCAAAGCTTGTTGATACTCTTTTAGTAAGTTTAGTTCCTTCACCCTCAAGTTTGCATCATTCAAATGATTATAGCATTCGGCTTATGCTTGTTGTACTTGAAGTTTAAGTAAAGACAAATTCAGAGTTTTGCTACAAGTGAAACTTTTAATTGCAGTTTTAACCTTCTTCAATTTTTACATCAACTGGAAAGCTTTATACCCCTTATCCTTCTGCTGCCAGCAATTATTGATGATATCCAAAAACCCCTCCAGTTGAGTAACTCCAGTAAAGAATCGAAATGGCACTCTAGTTTTCCTAGCACCTGCACAACATTGAATGAGTAGAATAGAATGATCAGAAGTCAAGTTTTCCCCAAAATGAACAAAATATTAAGGGAATTTGTTGATCCAAGTAGAGTTTACAAGGCAATAAACTATTTTTTTTTTCAATGAGCATGGAACCTTACTGATTATTTGACCATTTGAGCAGGCGACTTGTTGAGCATAGGTCCAACAGCTCCACATCTCTGAGTAGTTTAGTAAGTTCTTTAATGTCAGCTAAGGTTTAATGCTTCCTACCTTCTATCCCCTTAGAACTAAGGATGCAATTAAAGTCTGCAGCCATAATCCACATGTTATTAACTAAGTTTTGAATGTACTTATACACATCCACAGAATGTTTCTTTGAAATTCAAAATTTGCAGCATAAATTAGAGTTAATACAAACTTTAGGTATTCACCCTCCTATCTGACAAGATAAATGAAGATGTTGATCACTCTTCTTCTCTAATTGCACTTCTATTAAGTTTGAATTATAAAAACAGATGATGCACCTATTAAAATGGGACCTATGATTGGATATAATGCTCCATCGTGCACCAAAAAACTTCTGGTTATTCAGTATAGGCAGGTCTTTAATTCTGGTCAAGCAATCCTACTAGTACAGGTTGCTTCTCCTTAATAAGCTCGATGATCAAAGACCTTTTCAGTGGGTCATTTAGCCCTCACATATTCCAAACTAAAAGAGACATTTACCTTTTTCCAATAGTACTTCTCCAAGCTACTGCAATTTGTGTATTAATTGGCTCCGTTTCTTCCAAATCAAAAGGTAACTCCTTACCTAGCTTAGTGTTTGGCTCAGATACTAAAGCCTCATCCTTAGCATTTGCAGTAGACCCCCTTATTACAGGCCCTTCCTCCAAGGCTATTGTAATTGCATTAGTATCCCTGCTAGTTAGATTTAATTGCCCCTCTCTATAAATGAGAGGGTTAGTAGTATTCTGGCTCTCATAATTTTGAACCACATGCCCTCCCATAGCAGTATCCACTTAAAGGCCAACAGGTTCCTCGCCAACTACTTCCTCGAGGCTTCCATGCTAATTTGTTGTCTCAATTATTGTTCTCTACTCAGAATTGTCATGTGCTAGTAGTTCCTCACGAGAAGCCGTGTGGAAGAGTTTCCTAATGGGTAGCCACTTTTTGTTTGAGTTGGGTTTCCAAAGGTAGGATAGTAGAATAATCTTCTTTACCATCTCTCCATTCTCACCTAAACTCATTACTATTAATCTATTAGGTAAGTTAGCAGATTTTGGAATCTCAATGCGGACTTTAGCATAGCCAACTGTTTCCATATTTGTTGTTTGGGAGTCTATGCTTAGTAATTTACCTGATGAGCTTGCCACCTAGCTCAAACCGTCGATAATCCATAATTCCATGGGCAAGTTGTGAAAGTATACCCATAGTGGAAGAGTATCAATCACACCTCTATCCATTTCGAAGCCAGGTATCCATCTTTGTATGAATAAGGGTTAATCCCCTATGTGCCATGGACCTTGTTCGGTGATGTCAAACAAAGCACTATCCTCCCAAAATTTGAATAAGAAGGTCCCATCTTCTCTAATCATCACACTTTCCAGGCCCTTGTTACTCTATCTAGCTTTAACCTATGCATCCACCACTGGGAATGTTGGTCTCTTGCTTCAAGAAAAGCCAATTAGGGTAGAAGACCAAACATGAGCGAGCACCTACGTCTAATAGCTCCTTCGGGGGCAGATGACTCCATCCTTAGATACATCTTGGAAATGCTTCAGGACTCCATTATTATGATGATTTATCAATTTCTTCTTCCAAGCTCCAGTGGGTGGCAAGGCCTTCTCAGTCGCCATAGTGTTGGCATGTGCATATGGAGTTTGTCCACTTTTGAGGATTTTCAAAGTACAATATCTCTAGACAGCAACGGGAAGTCTTCTTTAGGGCTAGAAGACTCCTACTTCCATCCTAGCACACCAAGACCCTAGCAAGGCCTGGTCAAAGGAAAAAAAAACACCTAGGAGAAGGAGACTATCAGAAGGCGCGCGAGTAGGAAAAACAGGGCGGGAAAAAAAAGTAACCAAAAAAGTAATGATTGGAAGGTAAAAGTGTAATAAAGTTAGTGAGAAGGGGGAGAAAAAGTATTCAGTGAGAAGTCCTAACTTTGTAGATTTGTGTTAATTTGATTATTGCTAATTTTGTTACAATATTTAGACTAATATTCTTAAATTGAACAAGATGTAATAGGATATATTCATCCATATTGACTTATCCTAGAATTATATGGAAGTTTTATTTTATCAAACTCAATTATTGTTGGACTCCAAAATTTTTCGTTATTTATTTGTTTATTTATTTTGCTTTATTTCATTTTCTTAGAATTTAGTCCACGATTTTTGCAAGAATAAGGAGAAATTAAAATTAAGTTAGAGTATAGTATGGTGTTTAATGGATTAAAAGTAGCAAGAGTGTATAAGGACATTTTTGGAAGATCACTTAAGCATTTAAGAGATAAGGCATATAAGGAAGAGTAAAATGAACTTTTTACACTCATTAAGGGTATAAAAGGGAGATGACAACTGTTGTCTTGTTCTAAGAAGAAGAAAAAACGAAAATAAGAAGAGAGGAAGAGAGGTTTCGGTGAAGTAGAGAAAAGAATGGAGTTTTGAGTTAGGTTTCATCTTTTCTTAGTTTTAAAGAGGGATTTTGAAATTGTGCAAGAAGGGGAAAAAAAAAAAGAGGAAGATAAGAGCTTGAAATTGGGCCAAACATCTCTTTATTTGGTGAAGATTTAAGGTAAGAACATTTTTAATCCTTTAGATTTTGGAAGGGGTTTTCGTTCATAAAGCTTAAGAAATGCATGGGTTTAAGTATTCTAAGATCAATTTTAATAAATGTGCCTTCTGGGTTTTCAATTTTGCAACCCTATTGAATTTGAAATTTTTGCCTATGAAAAGGAAATCAAGAAAGACAAGAGGAGTAAGAGGAAAGACATTTTGAGCAAGTTTAAAGCAAAGAAATTTAAGGTGAGTTACATTTTTATAATTGAGTAATAAGCCATTAATGTTTTCTTCCAAATCAAGAAAGTTAAATGTTTTCAATTGTGTTATAAAT
>JAOTAZ010000005.1:35462369-35477978 GCA_025629785.1 Erythroxylum oxycarpum
TTCGCAAACTCATCCAAAATTGCAATCTATTTTTCAGGACTAGAAGAGTACCCCGTTTGACACGGGAGTATGTCTGGGTGCAAGTTGAGATAGAGGTCGGGATCAGTTCGCGTCTGCATTAGTGTTTCCTAATTTTGTAATCCGCAATTGTTGTAAACTGATTTGTAATTGTACTTTATGGTTACTGTAAATGATTGTATCTACTGCAAATGTTTTCTACTGTCTACTATTTTTGCCGCGCTAACGTGGAATGAATGGTTTCAAAAAAAAATGTATAATGAGTTTTAACCGACCGACTGATGTAGTACACCACCCTCGCGGGGCACGGACTCGGATATCACCAACGATATCGAGTTCAGGTCACTCGGGAGTGGGGTGTTACACCTAATGTCCGTTTAATGAACATGGATGGGGCTAGGGGCCTTTTCAGACCCGAGAAGTTCCGTTTAACGGACTTAATGCCTGTCTAACGGACATTTGTGACACCCTCTCCCCTCCAAAGCTTCTCAAATGCTTCTAACACTCATTCTAACATAATTTCCACTCATAATCTCCTCAAGTTCACCCCTTCTAGTGCAATATCACTTCATATCCATCCAACTACTAAGTACATCTCATTAACTCTTGAATCTCAACTCAAATGATTCATCACACACAACCTTTCTAACTCTAACATGCTATTCTAATACTAGCAACAATTTGCAATCTCAACAATGAAGAATATGCACATACACATTCTACTTCCACATCCATTACACTCAACCTTTAAAATAACATAATCATACACAAAAGGGACTTCTCAAATTCTCATTCTCATTCTAAACAAAGTAAATATTTGAACAAGCTTTACTTACATATCAACCTACATATTAAACTTAATACAAAATACAAAAGGATGCTCATGTTTGATATGCCTATAAAGTTATCTAAATTAGTCACTAACTTAGTACAAAAGATTTCTAACTATCTTGGAGTTTTCGAATGCCTTGCAAGGATCACTAATCTTCTCTCTGCACCTGGGGAGGGAAAATGATGGGTTAAGCTACACATCTCAGTGGCTAACTTATTTATATCCATTGGCAACAATTAACACAATCAACCATATATGTGAATATTCATATAGGCATAAACATCTTATCTTAACCTAGCATTGTAAGTTCAGCATTTACGATTCTAATTCAGAACTCATAATTCAATACATCATCACATAAAACATATAGGATGCAATTTAACATCAAAGTATAACACTCAAATTTCACCATGACTTAATATATCAAAATGCAAATGCACAAACAAATAGCTCGAGAGTTCCATAGAACGAAACAGAGAAACTGAAGTTTACACCGTGAACGAAACAAGTCCACTTTTCGAATCTTGTATGCCAAACGCGGGCAGCAGGGAGAAGGCTTTATGTCGACGTGCACGTGACTATGAAATGGTTCCAGTCTTGCCCAAACATAATCAACTCTCATATTCAATTCAATCAATCACAAATTCATATTCTCATGCTTTTCTTCTTTCCATTTAAATCAAAATGTCATGATAAAATTCCAAGGCATAGCATGATCATATTCACAATTCAATTATATCAAAATGTTATACATCTTTCAATACATAACATAAACACATCATAATGCATTTTCCACATCACAATAATTCATAATTTAGAAATTCAAGCATATACGCACACACGTAGGCACATTGCATATTTATACAATAATCATAAATATTTTACTCACCTTATTTCGCTTGAAAATCCAAACTCAATTATGCCCTTCTTCTTTCTCTTGGGTAGGTTTTTCTTGATTTCCTAACATAACAAAAATTCTCATTCAATCCAAATTCAAATGGAAATCCCCTAAAACTTCCATAATCACAACAAATGAAATTAACACAAATCAAGCTCAAACCTAACCTACCCATAGTCCACCTAGGATAGAAAACTCAAAACCTAGTTTAGAAACTTTGAAATCAAATGAGTTCCCTTAAACCATCTTCTTCCAACACAACACTCATTCATTCTCTACATAAAACCCCTTTCTCTCTCTAACTCCTTCTCTAACACAGCAAGAAGAAGATGATGATTAACTTACCTTAACAAGCTTCATTTCCTCTTCTTTTCTTCATCTTTCTTTCTCTCTCACGATTTTCTCCTTTCTCTCTTCTCTCCCACGATTTTTCTCCTCTTATGTCTTTCCCATGTTTTATTCTTCCCTCTTTGGCTGCTCACGAATTTTCTTCTTCTCTTCATTAATTCAAGATCATTTATTTAGTCTTTCTTCCCATTTTTCCCCTCCTTTAACTAGTCCTTCCATATTTACCCCTCTTTCATTTAATTTGTTTTTGTCTACTAACTCTTTTAACCCATTAAACACCATATTAATTCTAACTATTCATTCTAATTTCCAATTTATAATTTCCATTCATACTTGCTAATTTAATGGACTAATTTTTAAAAAATCAAACAGATAAATTGATAATAATTGAAAGAAAACATCGAGGTCCAATAATATGCAAAGAAAGTTGGATTTCCTGATGAGGATAATATAGTGCTCCCTTACAGGGTACACACCGGGACACCCAAAGGTCATTCCGATACATATCCTACGATAAGGGCGAGCTAGGTTCGATCACTACATTCACTTCATATGGCATCATAACATTTTTCTCTTGTAAATCATAATAAAAAAATCACAATATTTTAAAACCAACTTTTTTCTCATTTCATTTCACAAAATCGAAAGTCTACATTATGTCTCTCAACATTTTCCATATGTACGCCAATAAAACCTAATACAAAAGTACTACATGAAAGAGGAAAATATACAAAATCTATCTAAGCCTATCCAAAAATCTCAGCTGACTGACCTTTGAGCCATGACTTCTCTTGCCAAAACACAATCTACAGGGCTGACGAAGCCTCTCAATAATTAGAGTCATCTCTCGGTCCTGAAAAGATAACATTGCAATTTTTGTGAGTTTTGCGAACTCAATGAGGTAACCATCATCGATGGTTCACTCAATTCATGCAACACATCATTTCTCATAACGTATATTACACAAAATTGCACTTCACATCAATATCACATTTTCACTCAAGCATAGGCAATTTGGCATTTCAATCCAGCAATCATACTTAACAAAATGCATAGGAAATGTTCATGAAACACTTTTCCAATTATTACGCTGTTGTGACCGAGTGCCTAAACTATCCCGTATCTATTTTGGATACCGGGCTCATTAATAACTATCCCCTATCTGATGAGGATACAGTGCTCATTTTACATAGTGGGCCTTAGGCCCTTAAACACTGTCTGAGCTCGAGGCTCTTTTCACTCGTTGAGCTTTAAGCTCTGATCAGTGGCTACTCAGGTCATAACTCTCATTATCTAATCATGCATTCATGTATGGAATACATTTCACATTTTCAATCAATCATAGCATAACACATTTATTTCTTCAAAATTACATCCAAGTAGCACTTCAATATCTCAATCCACATTACTCAATCATCGGACCTTCTGTTCGGAATCCATAAATAAACACATTCATTTATCATTCAAAACATAATTTAAGCAAACAAGTAATTAAGTGAGACCGTCTAGGTAACTCAAAAGTTGCTCCCAAAGCTAATGCCTAGAAGATCCGGTAACTTTTGGAGGTTGACATTCCAGTTGCTCCTCTATAACAAATAATATCCACAATATCACAATTTGGACAATCATAAGCATTTATTAATGCACATGTATGAAATGAATTATGTATAATGCATGTTCATGATAATCCTGGGCATCATTCCATCAATTTCATCACAAATCCATTCCCATATCAAACCTCATCTAAGTGTAATTTATACTTAGGTTCATGCCTCACTAAAATCATTAAGCTCACAATTTCTTGCTCATTGACTTACTTCAGATTTTTTCAAAACACCCCCTTCAGGTCTACTAGTCACATACAATAGGAAGGTGAAAATGAGCTAATTTGGTCAAACTCTCTTCTAGAAAAGTGTTTCCCTATGTCTTATGTTTCTATTGACACCAAAATCACTCACTTTGATTCAGAAATTTGGAAGATATATCTTAAACATTACTGGGTTGTTCATATACAAAAATAGTGTACTATGCACATCTTCCATCCAGAATTTGAATATCTTAGAGAATGAATCAAAATTCAACTTCTTCAGATAATTCATAGCCCTATTTCTCTACTTTAGTTAAAATAAAAAACAATCTTATTTGGATGACAAAAGATCCAAATATAACCTAATTACCCAAACATGTTCAGTGAAAGCACACCAGTTCATACTCTTCTAATAGATTCCTTCACTTTCTTTCGATTAAACTTTTCCAAATAAATTCAAAATATTATAATTTCTCATGGAAAGATATAAAATATTCTAGTAATTTATTGGTTCAATAATCACTTCATTTGGTGGTCAGGTTATGGAGTTATGGCCAAAAGAATCAATCATGCTCATGTCCCCAACCATCTTGTACCTATCTCGGGACAATTGGCATAACCTTCACTATCAGATTAAGGTTATTCTTAGACGGTTTGAAAGATAACTTCTAGATCTACAACTTTTGTGAAGACTCCAAAGTGAAATTCTGTCATTTATAGACACACTTTCGTGTAAAATCACATGGTTAGACTGTGTGTCTTTCGGGACAGATTGTGTTTTCTGCATCAAAAGCACACGAGCCATGTGAATTTACACGACCTGACCATGTAACCTTCAGGTTTACTAAATTTTTCATCTCCAAAACTCCTCCAAAGGATCCCAAGGCCATTCTAACATCACATTACTCTTAATCTTCCCAAATTCACCACTTCTTATGCAATTATCACTCCATAACCATTCAAACACCAATTATAATTCATTCACTCCCAAATCCCAACTCATTTAATTCATCATCTCTATGGATAACTTCTTCAAATATACCAATTTCATCTCAACATCCTCCATGCTCATCTTATATTCCCCACTTAATCATAAACACCCAAAATATAATACATTCCCACATACCCAAAACATAACACAATATAAACATTCATCCATAATTTTTGTTACAGTCAATTCCTAAATTCATATCAAAATTTGGGACTCTTAAAGACAAAATTAAAATTCAATGCCTTCATAAGAAATTTAGCCAAATTCCTATAGTTTAATCCAAACCAAAAATCATATTTCTAGTTTCATTTTAACAATACCCATAACATTTCAAGCATAACTTACTTGATTTCACTTCAAAATCTTCAAAAACAACACTAGCCCTAGCTCCCAAGCATTACTTGTTCATCATCTTGAAGGAGATAAAGATAGGTTTTTCTTATGGAAAATTGAAGAAACAACAAGATGTTAGTGGCAATTGATAGATGGGAACAAGGTGTAATGTTGGTGAGGTTAGAAGAGAATGAAGAAAATGAAAATGAATGGGAACAAGTTGTAATGTTGGTGAGGTTAGAAGAGAATGAAGAAAATGAAAATGGATGAGAAGAAGGGAGTAAGTCACAAAGAAGGAGAGGAAACCAAGAATAAAACACCCATTTGGCCTTCTGATTTAAATTCATCGTGGAAGAAAACAAAAGGGGAGGGGTCTTTTAATAAAAAGAATGGTTTAAAACATGGTTAGGCAAGTGACACTTGTCACTTCCCACATGTCCCATTTCTAAGGCATTAGATTGGTTTCTTTCCAATCAAATTTCAATTTCTACTCCAAATTTTTTCCAAATTTTCAATGGCACTTGTTACTAATTCCTAAAGTCATTTATTAAAATTTTAATTGCCATTGGACAATAATTTCTACTACCACTTAACAATTTTCTTGCACCTTGGCGTTTTTCTTAGTTTAGAAATTACCCCGAGTTTTCATAAATTTTCTAAAATTCTCCAAAAATTTTAAATCAACAATTACACTCTCCAACTCAATTTTCAATACAAACAAACCACAATTCTCAATAACAATCACATTTATTAACAATTATACCAGGAAATGTCATGAATGCATGTACATTCATTTTCATGTGCAAAAATTCACTATTGGCATGTATATGTATGTTATATTATGCATGAACATGCAAATGCATTTCTAAGCACTCATTGATCACTCAGATTTACAATTCTAACCTCCCTGCAGGTAATGGGATGTTACAACTCTCCCCTTCTAAAAGAAATTTTGTCCTCAAAATTCTTACCTGTTTGCTCGAGTAAGTGAGGATATTGTCTCCTCATATGCTCCTCTATCTCCCAAGTTGCTTCCTTAGTTGGGTGGTTCCTCCACAGGACTTTCACCAATGGAATGACTCTGTTCCTCAACTGCTTGATCTGCGATCCTACAATCTTGACCGTCTCCTCAACGTGGCTTAAACTACTAGCAACCTCAATATCTTGAGTCGGTATTACTTGTGTCAAATCCGATCGGTATCTTCGAAGCATACTCACATGAAACACGTTATGCAATTGAGACATCTCATTCGGTAAAGCCAACTTATGGGACAAAAGTCCAATCCTCTCAATGATCTCATTAGGACCAATGTACCTAGGGCTCAACTTACCCTTTTTACCGAATCTCAAAACTCCCCTCCAGGGTGACACTCTCAAGAATACTCTGTCTCTCACACTGTACTCCATATCACGTCGATGTTGATCCACATAACTCTTTTGTCTATCCTGAGCCGCTTTGATTTGACTTTGGATCAACTTCACCTTGCCCACTGTGTCCTGTATCAACTCTGGGCTTTCAACCATTCTTAAGCCCTCTTCATCCTAATATAGTAGCGACCGAAATTTTCTACCATACAGTGCCTCATACGGTGCCATTCAAATACTACTGTGGTAATGGTTGTTGTAGGCAAACTCTATCAAAAATATGTACTGATCTCACGCTCCTCTAAACTCCAATACACAAGCTCTGACCATATCCTCAACATTATTGATTGTTCTCTTACTTTGTCCATCTGTTTGAGGATAAAATGTTGTACTGAAGTTCAACTTAGTACCCATAGCAGACTGCAAACTCCTCCAAAACCTTGAAGTGAATCCGAGATCCCTATCCAATACTATAGGCACTGGAACCCTATGCAGTCTCACCACCTTATCCACATATCTCCGAACCAACTGATTAAGTTAGTTATTCTCTCTCACTAGTAAAAAATGGACTGATTTAGTCAACTGGTTTATGACCCATATAGCATCATGCTGCCTCAGAGTCTTAGCCAATCCCATGATGAAGTCCATAGTGATTTGTTCCCATTTCCATTCCGGAATGGGCAACGAATGCAGTTTCCCTATTGGAGCCTGATGCTCAGCTTTAACTTGCTGGCACATCATACGTCTAGATACATACTTTGCCACTTGCTTCTTCATTCCAGACTACCAGAAATGTTGCTTCAATGTGTTTTACATCTTAGTAGTACTAGGATATATAGCATAGGTGGCCATTTGAGCTTCCTCCAGAATCTCGTTCCTCAGATCATCCACATTAGGCAAACACAGCTTGTTTCAACCATAATGTCTCATCCCTCAATTCAAACTCAGAATCTGGATTCACTTTCACTTTCTCCATAAGTTTCACTATATCAGGATCTTTGCCCTGCACTTTCCTGATTTTGTTATGTAGCATTGGTCTAAGCTTCGATGTAGCAATCAATGCCTCATCTTCCTCAAGATTCAGCTCCACATTCAAAATTCTCAATTGTATCAAATTAGGTAGCCTCGATATTTGAATCTAAGTTGTATTGATATTAAACTTCCTGCTTAAAGCATCTGCCACCACATTAGCTTTCCCCAGGTGGTACTCAATAATGCAATCATAGTCTTTCCGTAGCTCAATCCATCTCCTCTACTTAAAGTTTAACTCCTTCTAACTCAGTAAATACCTCAGACTCTTATGATAAGTCTATATATGAAAAGTCTCTCCATACAGATAATGTATCCAAATCATTAGAGCAAAGACAAATATAACTAGCTCTAAATTATGTACCAGATAATTGATCTCGTGAGACCTAAATTGTTTTGATGCATAGGTGATCACCTTGCCATGCTGCATCAGTACACATCCTAATCCTTGATGCGACGCATCATTGTACACCACATATCCTCTGGTCCCTGATGGAATGGCCAACACCGGTGCAGTAGTCAATTGATGTTTCAGATCCTCAAAGCTCTTCTGACACTCCTTATTCCATCCGAACACTACATTCTTCCTCAGAAGTTTTGTTAGAGGGGCCGAGATCAGAGAAAACCTCTCGACAAACCTCTGGTAATATCCAGCCAATCCTAGTAAGCTTTGGATCTCTGACACATTTCTTGGAGCTTCCCAATTCATCACTGCCTTTATCTTCTTTGGATCTACCTGTATGCCATTTCTAGCCATTATGTGTCCCAAAAACACAACCTAATCCAGCCAAATTTGACACTTTTTGAATTTGGCATACAATTGTTTCTCTCTCATGATTTGCAAAATGTTCAGCATGCTCAAATGTTCAGCATGCTCCTTTCTACTCTTCGAATATACCAAGATATCATCAATAAACATAATCACAAATCAATCTAGGTAGGGCTGAAATACCTTATTCATCAAGGCCATAAAAGCTGTCGAGGTATTAGTTAACCCAAACGGCATCACTAAAAACTCAAAGTGCCCATACCTACTCCGAAATGCACTCTTAGGTACATCAGCCTCAGCTATCTTCAACTGATAATACCCCGATCTCAAATCCAACTTAGTAAACACCTGAGCTCCCTGCAAATGATCAAGTAAATCATCAATTTTAGGCAATGGGTACTTATTCTTCACTGTCACATGATTCAACTGCCTATAATCGCGGCACAACCTTAAAGTCTCATCCTTCTTCTTCACAAACAACACTGGAGCTCCCCAAGGTGAAACACTGGGTCTTATAAAGCCCTTTTCCAGTAACACCTAAAGGTGAGTCTTCAACTTTTTCAGTTCCACAGGTGCCATCCTATATGGAGGAATAGATATAGGAGCAACACCTGGAACTAGATCAATCGTTAACTCTACTCCTCGATATGGTAGTAAACCAGGTAGTTCATCGGGAAACACATCTAGAAACTCCCTAACCACGGGAATATCCTGTACACTGTGCTCAGCTCTAGTATCAATGATGTGGGCTAAATAAGCCCCACATCCTTCCTACATCAACCTCAATGCACTCATGAAGGATATCATCCTAGCTGGCACTGCCTGACTAATTCCTCTGAATACTACCCTTGGCTTACCAGGAGATTCCAGTACTACCTCCTTGGTGTAGCAGTTCAGGATGGCCCTATGTGCAGTGAGCCAATCCATGCCTAAGATCACATCTATCTCCCTCAACTGTAATATAATAAGGTTTGCCTCTAATATTGCTTGATCAATCCTAATCAAGCATCCTTTGCAAACCTCTCCTATAACCGTAGTATTACCTATTGGCATACTCGCCGTTAATCCATACTGTAATAACTCCCTATTACAATGCAGTCTACATGCCAAATACAGTGCGATAAAAGAGTGTATGGATCCTGGATCTAGCAGTGCAAATGCCTTAAAATCATAAATGAGAAGTGCATCTGTCACTACATTCGGTGTGTCTTGAGCCTCCTGCCTAGTCATAGCATAAACATAGGCTTGGGACTGCAGTCGACTGCCCTGCCCCTCAGTCCTCATAGAAGAACTCCCAACTCTTCTTCTGTCTCTACCTTTGACTCTCTGTCTAGATCCACCCCATCTGCCTTACTGGACTGTAGTATTAATCCTAGATCGCCCACTGGCAAGGTAATCTCTGATCTGGTGGTCCATGGAGCCGCATTTGAGGCAAGCTCTACTCAATCTCCAACACTTACCACCAGCCACTTCTCATAGTTCTCACAAACTAGAAATTGATTCTGTCTTTTACCCCTTCCACTGCTTGTCTGTGAAAACCTGACCCTCTGCCTAGATCTTGACTGCCTGGATCCAACTGATGATCTGAATGCTCTATTCTGACACTTACTAAAGCTCCTGCCAGAACTGCCCTAACTCTCACTAGGCCTCTTCCATCTGGACACTTGCCCAGTCTCAGCTTGTTTCTCCCTCATCAGTTGTTCAATTCTAATTGAAGCAGCTCTCAACTCAATGAAAGTACACATATCTGACCTCACCAACCTTGTTCTGATCTCCATATTAAGTCCATTCTCAAACCTCTTACACTTGTCAACTTATTTAGGGATCAGAGCGGTAGCATAACCTATCAATTCATTGAATCTGACCTTATACTCAGCCTCTAGCATCCTACCTTGCTTCAATTCCAAGAACTCCTGCATCTTCATGTCCAGATAGATATTGGGCATGTAGTTATCTCTGAAGACCCTCGAAAGTCTTCCCACTTCAATTGGCAAGGCCTGGTGGTATTGTCTGGAATAGTTTTCCACCATTGATATGTTGGGCCCTGCAGTAAAGACACTGCATAATCGATCTCATCAGGCTCACAGTCCATCTAATCGAATACCTTTTATGTCCTCTCTACCCATCCCTCGGCCTCAGCAGGGTTTGTGCTGCCATAGAAGTCCACAGCTCCCTGCCTCCGCAACCTATCATACCTCCTCTCCCTTCTTTTGGGAACTTTAGGAGGCAAGTCCTCAGATCGAGGCATCGAGGAATCCCTACTAGCTCCTACTGATCCTTGGTCAGCTGGTTGATCAATTTGATCTCCTAGAGCGGATGACCTATAACAAACAATAATTTCATTCATTATCCACATTTCTCATAATATTTTAACCCTAACATTTCTATATGTCCCAACAGATGCCAACCATGCTTTCATATCACATAAATGTAGTGCCCCCTTATCGCAAGGTACACACCGGGATTCCCGGAGGTCATTTCGATACATATCCTATGATAAGGGTGAGCTACATTCGATCACTACATTCACGTCATATGGAATCATATCATTATTCACTGATAAAGCATCATAAGAAAACAACAATATTTTTAACACTAACTTTTCCTCCTTTCATTTCTCAAAAACGAAAGTCTATATTGTGTCTTTCAACCTTTACTACATGTACATCAACAAAACTTAGTACATAAGTACAACATGAAAGAGGAAAATATATCAAATCTATCTATGCCATCAAAAAATCCCAGCTGACCGACCTTTGAGCTGCGATTTCTCTTGTCAAATTACAGTCTACATGTCAATAGAGCCTCTCAATAACTAGAGTCGTCTCTCGGTCCTGAAAAAATAATGTTGCAATTTTGGTAAGTTTTGCGAACTCAATGACATAACCATCATCGATGATTCACTCAATTCATGCAACACATCAAGTCACATAACAATTATTTCACAACTTTGCACTTTACATAAGTATCACATTTTCACTTAAGCATAAGCAGTTCTGCATTTCAATCAATCGAACATACTTAACAAGATGCATATGAAATGCTTATGATCAAGTGCCTGAACTGCTCCATATAGGGCTCATTAAACGTTGAGCTTAAGGCTCTGAATCACTTTTAAGCTTGAGGCTCAGTTTCACTCGTTGAGCTTTAAGCTCTAATCGGTGGCTACTCTGGTCACAACTACCATTATCTGATTATGCATTCATGAATGAAATGCATATACCACAATCAATCACGTTATAAGAACTTAGGTCTTCACATTCATATTCAAGCAGCACTTCAATATCATAATCCCCAGTACATAATCATCGGACCTTCTGTCCGGAATCCACAATCAATTTGCATTCATTCATTATTCTAAACATAATCATAAGCAAACAATAATTGAGAGAAACCATCTAGGTCACTCACTAACTGCTCCCAAAGCTAGTGCCTGGAAGTTCCAGCAACGTCTGGGGGTTGACGTTCCAGTTACTCCTCTATAACAAATAACATATATATAAATCACAATTTGTACAATCAAGGTGTTTCATAATGCATATGAATGAAATAAAATATGTACAGTGCATGCTCATGACAATACTGGGTATCATTCCATTAATTTCATCACAAAATCATTCTCAATACAAAACGCATATTTTTCTAAGTCACACTTTCGGGTCTATGATTCACATTAAATTGGAAAGTGAAGATGAAACAATTTGATCATACTCTCTTCTGGAAAACTGTTTCTCTATGTCTTATGATTCCATTGACATCAAAATCACTCAATTTGGTTCAGTAAAAAGGAATATATGCCTTAAACACTTTTGGACTGTTCTTAGGCAAAACCAATGTACTATACCCAAATTTCATCTAGAAATTGAACATCTTAGAGACTGAATCAAAATGCCACTTCTTCGTATGATTTGTAGCTCTATTTCTGTAGTTTACTTCAAATGAAAAATCATCTCATTTAGAATCCTATAGGTCCAAATATAATCAAAACATTGAAGTATGCTCAGTAAAACTAATCTCATTTACACTGCCCCAACAAACTCCCACACTTTCCTTTGATCAATCTCTTTCAACTTAACACCAATTAATATAAATTTTCATGTAGATGTAGGAAAATGTGTTAGGAATCTATTGCTTCAAGAACCAAGTCATTTAGAGGTCCAGAGAAGGAGTTATGGCATAAAGAAGCAACCATGTTCAAAACTTTACTCCAATGGAACATACTTTGGCGCAAACACCATAACTCTCACTATAGATGTAGGATGACTTCGTTTTTAGACGGTTAGAAAGAAGACATCTAGGGCTACGACTTTAATGAAGACTAAAAATTGAAATTTTGTCATTTTTGGGGTCAAAACACACGGACCGTTTGAATTTAAAAGGTCAGGCTGTGTAACTTTCGGGTGAAATGGTATCCCTGCGCCCCAAAACACACGGCCCGTGTGAATTTACATGGGCAAGCCGTGTAACCTTTGGGTTAAGTAAAATTTTCACCTCTAAAACTCCTCTAAAGGGTCCTAAACCCATTCTAACCTTCCATACACTCTTAAGCATCCCAAATTCATCTATTTTTAAGCAATTATTACTTCAAAACACTCCAAAACTATTTAAACACAATTTATGAAGCATTCACTGCCAAATTCCAACTCTTCTCTATGGCTTACTCCTTTCAATATATCCAATTTTAACTCAACATCCTCCATACACATCTCACATTCCACACTTGATCATAAGCACCCAATATAATCCATCTCACACACCTAAAACATAACACAACATAAACATGTATCCATAACTTTGTTGCACTAAATTTCTCACATTCATGTCAAGATTTGGGACTCTTAAAGACAACATTAAAAGTCATTGTCTTCACAATAAATGTAGCCAAACACTTATAGTTTAAGCCAAATAAAAAATCATCTCAATTGCTCAACTATAGAAAGAGTTATGGCCAAAACATTGAAGCATACTCAAAGAAAATTTCCAGATTTTCAACTCTCAAAACTTTACATTTCACTCAACTTATACCTTCTTATACCTAGATTATTTCCTTCGCTACATTTCCTCATCATTCTCTACCTAATCAACTCAATCAATTACTCACAAACAAATCATGATCTATAATTTATCATCAACCAAAAACAAAACATATATAAATATCCATTAATAAGCAATGTTCTACACTCATCCAATCACCCCTTTAGAAGTCATTCAATTTCTAAATCTCTATATACCCTTACATGCATTATCACTCATCCTACTTATCCAAAAACAAGACATGAACATGAATGTTTCATCACCCAAAACACATACATAAACCTTGTAAAATCAAAGCATCAAGATACTTCAGTTTCTCATCATATTTACTGAAATTAACCATACCTATGACATTAGAAGCAAAACTTACTTGGTTTAGCTACCTAATCTTCAAGCTCTTCAAGAATGCCAAAACCCTAACTCTCCACACAACCCACGATCATCATCCTCCAAGGTGATAGAGATAGGTTTTTATGGTGAGAGGAAAATAAAGAGCAAAGTGAAAAGGAATTAAGTGAAAGATGTTAGTGGTGGAGGAGATTGGCACAAATAACATGAGGAAGAAGGGAACTACAAAAATGAGAGGAAAATCACCAAAAAAAAACTACTCCAAAGGTTTTATGAGAGAGAGCATCGTGAGAGAGCAAAAATGGCTTCAAGCAATTAACAAATGGTCATTTATAAGACATGGCTTGGCAAGTGACACTTGTCAATTGCCACATGTCCAAATTTCCATGATTTGTCTTATGTATCTCTTATTAAACTAATCCACTCAAACCCAATTTCTATTCTAATTATCCCCCCAATAAATGACACTTGTCAATAATTCCTAAAATCATGCATCCAAAATTCTAATGCTATTTGACAGTAAATTCTACTACCATTTATCAATTGAGCTGCCACTTGGCATTTTTCCTAGTCCAAAAATTTCCCCCAAAAATTTTCAGAAACATTTTCTAAAATTCTCCAAAAATTCTAATTCAACAATTTCACTCTCTAAAACAATTTTCCATACCAATAACCCACAATTCGCAAAACAACCACATTTATTACCAATTATACCAGGACTATCAATGAATGCATGTACAATATTTTCATGTGCAAAAATCTCATTATTCACATGTATATGTATGTCACAATAAACATGAGCATGTAAATGCATTTCTAAACTCTCACTATTCACTTAATTACTATTCTAACCTTCCCATAGGAGATGGGATGTTACAACACTCCCCTCCTTAAATAAATTTCGTCCTCGAAATTCTTACCTGTTTGCTCAAAGAGGTGAGGATATTGTCTCCTTATATGCTCCTCTGTCTCCCAAGTTGCTTCCTCAGTTGAGCGGTTCCTCTATAGTACTTTCACCAATGGAATAACCCTATTCCTCAACTGCTTAGTCTGTGATCCCACAATCTTGATCGGCTCCTCAACATAGCTTAAGTTACTAGCAACCTCAATCTTTTGAGCCGGTATCACATGTGTCGGATCTGGTCGGTATCTTCAGAGCATACTCACATGGAACACATTATGCAATTGAGACATATGACTCGGTAAAGCCAACTAATAGGCCAAAGGTCCAATCCTCTCAATGATTTCATATGGACCAATGTACCTAGAGCTCAATTTTTCCTTTTTACCGAATCTCAAAACTCCTTTCCAAGGCGACACTCTCAGAAATACTTTGTCCCTACGCTATACTCCATATCCCTCCGGTGCTGATCCACATAACTCTTCTGTCTATCTTGAGCTACTTTAATTCGGCTTCGGATCAACTTTACTTTATCCACTGTGTCTTGTATCAACTTTGGACCTTCAACCATTCTCAAACCCTCTTCATCCCAATACAACGGCGATCGACACTTTCTTCCATACAATGCCTCGTATGGTGCCATTCCGATACTACTGTGGTAATGGTTATTATAGGCAAACTCAATCAACGCTATGTGTTGATCCCACGCTCCGCTAAACTCCAATACACAAGCTCTAAGCATATCCTCAACATTCTTGATTGTTGTTGGGCCCCGAACCTTTCTGTAAGCTAGGACTGTTAAATGAGAAATTATTGTCAATTAGCTATGTGCAGAGAAAAGAAGAATTTATAAATTTGAAATGAAATGGAAAAGATGGTTTAGATACAAGATGAATTATATGTGAAATATTGAAAGCATTGGAGAGGCTTTGAAAG
>JAOTAZ010000005.1:35499066-35522778 GCA_025629785.1 Erythroxylum oxycarpum
AGAAGACAGAAAAGAGGGGAGACTGGAGAGCATGAGTGTTAATCCGGTTATCAAATAACCGGTTCGTGCGAAAACCGACCTGTTCTCTGATAAACCGGCCGGTTTTTAAACTTAAGAGTTATTATAGAAAATCGAACCGGACATAGGGCCGGTTCAGACCATTTTTGGTCGGACCGGTCGGTCCGGTCCGATTTTTAAACCCTTGGTTAATGCCAGCATTTATTTCGAGAAGAGGTGAAAATAACGGAGATCACATCCTCTATTCAATATTATGGTGTCTTATTGTATCCAATAAATCTCAGTCATTTATTTATGTGGGACCTATATGAGACTCGCGTAGGTCCCACAAAATCAATAGCTAAGATTTCATAAGATAAAGTAAAAGTGTAAAATTGGAGAGAAGATCTGGTTAAATAATGATACTTCGTGAAACAGTCCAAGGAACTTTGTGGCTTTCACTCAAATATAACTAAACAGTCATCCAAACAAATCTCTGTGTTTCGTTTTCTTAAAGTCAAAAAGCATAAAGAGAACTCATTTATGTTAAAAATAACTTAATAGCCAATCAATAAATTATGTGTCTCATTCGCTTATGTAAAATCCAACTCATCGGAAATGATTATAATCCAATCAGAATCGTTGAATTGGTGGTAAGTACAAAGTTCGTAGAGTTGGTACCGGAATTGTATCCATCTGAGATCATTCTGGCAGCGTGGAAGTGAAACAAAAGTTATGTGAACGCCAGGCTCCACTTGAGAAACCCACCTTTTAGGATCGCTTTCTTCGACAACACCACCGGAGGATTCGTGCGACACCTACTTTCGTTTACCGAGTTCGACGTTCCCTCTTCACTCAAGCTTGGTATTCCCTTCAATCTCGCTTCCATCTCCTTTCCTCGTGTTCTCGATGCTATAACATTGGCAGCAACAAGGCTTTCAGCTTTCAGCTTTCAATTATAGTACCAGTTCAATTACATGCTAAAAGAATTTGAGATGACTGGTAAATATTAAAATAGCGCCCACCAATCAAGATAGATACAAGATTGTTTTCTTCCTCTACTATTTCTTTAATCTTTTGGAAAAGCTTTGCAACCTATTACAGATAAACGAGGAACATAAGAGAGAGTTTAGAAGAAATAGAAAAGGGGAGAAAGGCTACTTTAACAGTCATAAGCACTTCTCACTACTAATAGAAGATGATCACAGACTAGTTTGCTACTTTCATAAAACCATTTACTAAACAAAGCTGGTGATGATATGTCAATGGGAAGAAGAATGGGATTGTTAGATATATGATCTACTTTTTTTTGTTTTGACATTTTGTTTGTTAATCGGGCCTATAAGACATTAATTAGACATTGATAGTTAATCACTAATCCTTATTTGACTTGAATTCAAAAAATTATAAGGATAATCTTCTAGTTATGATAGACTTATATCCCTAATTGATTCGTATCTTGGTAATATGTGGTGTGCATTACGATAGTGTTGTTGATGGGATAGTGCTCGAATTTTGGTGGGCGTATGTTAATTGAATTTTGGAAATATAGCCAAGTGTGTGTTTGAGTTCTGTGTTGATCATACGTGGTTGGTTGATTTTTGGTTGAAATATGCTTTTCTTGTGCTGTATGGAGTAATTGGAAGGTCTTGGTGTTGGAAGCTTGCGTGTAAAATATTTGGGGGTATTTGTTGCAAGTTGTTAATTAATCATGTGAGAGTGAAGCCTTGATGTTCACGGTTTGGTATCAAGTTGCTGGAGTAACTCACAGTTGGATAGCTTTCAAGTATTACGTGTGGTTTTTCTAACTCGGGAGTTTATCGATTTTGCATTGATTTGTTTGGGAGAAATTCACGTTGAACGTTCATTAAGAGTAGTAGATAAAAATCTTTTGTTGAGGTTAACACGAGTCGGTCGTGTTATTAGGTGTGAAAATCTTTCAACGGAAGTGAGGTTGAGAGATAGTTTCAAGGATTAAGTCATGTCGGCTTAGTAAGGCCTTGTGTAAATCTATTGTACTTTCATGAAAGTGATTTAGCTAGATGAGGGTTCCATAGACGTAGGTAAGGTATGTCGAACTGCGTTACTAAATTTCGATGTTGATCTATTTAATTATTTATTTATTTTTTGTTTTCATTTAGTACAAAAAATTAATAGTTGTTAATACAATTATTTTATATCTAATAACTGACAGATACAGTTACAAGTAACTATGGCAGAACTTGTTACTGCTGTGACCTACAACTAAATTCAAAAGAAATCACTTTCTTTAATATAATTTAATGTAGTTGTGATAAGTGAATATCATTCCCTCGAGGAATTTTTAACTATAAAAGTTAGTGAGTTTAAAACTAAAACAAAGTAACGAAATAAGGGGTGGTTTTGATTCATGACAATTTAATGACACATATAAGAAAAATTATAAATAAAAAGAAATAATTGGATCTAAAAAATTAAAGGAAAATACCTTGGTTTTCGGATCACAGATGTTATCGCGCTAAAATGGATCCTCGATATAAAATTTCAATCATTAACAAACATTCATTGGGGATATTTTCTCTTAAGTGTAATGACTAGAAACATGTATTCTAGTATTCTTATTAAACAACAACCTAGATACGATCGTATGTTTAATTGAATAATAGCTTTACGAATCAGGAAACCAATGAGCAAGAGAAATACATGTACGACATGCAATCAATCAAGTGAATATTTCCTTAGAATTTCTGGCTCTAACATGGAGAAGGTAATCCTAATTGCTACTTGTGATTAACGAAACTGAACGTCATACTTCATTAATCTAGCTATTGAACAAATTAATCCCTAGTTGCGCACCTAAAAATCAACCAATTCAATTAGAAAAATTAATTCAGAAGATATTCATGTTCATCAACAACATAAACTTTATTGAACATCTCACACATAATAACGGATAACACGGATCCCCTCAACCTATTCATAACAAAAATAGAAATAAAAGTCTCTATCCCTGATCTTTCTTGAAGAATGCGAAAATATGGAAGAAAAGATGCAGAAAACGTAAAAAGACTAAAGATTAAAAGTACAAAAAACGAAAATCTATCTAAAACCTAGTCTAACGTGAACAGTGACGTTTTTCCCCCTTTTATGCCTCCCAATCCCTTCCTTTTTCATCCTATCTTGTAGATCACGTTTCCCCCAGGTGCAGATTGTGAATCTCCATCAATCTTATCTTAAAAGATTATAAGAATATCAAAAGAATCAGATTCAGATTTTGAAAGCAAATCTGGAAATTAATTTCATCCTTACACATGCCCACACTTAGTGACTGAATTGCTGTCAGACTTGGAATTTCGAGTTTTCTTTGTTTCTTTTTCATCTTTTTGATTCAATTTCATCTCTAAGGTGCTAAAAATCATCTGCAAACAATTATAAAAATAATTCCATTAATTTTTAATAATAATTTCAACACATTAAAGAGAATTAAGTACAAAATAAGCGCAAATTGATAACTTAACAAATTGACACCAAACCTTTGCTCGCCCTCGAGCAAACATGTCAAACTACTACACTCAATCAATTCATCCTTCATAAGATCAAGTGCACACAATCCATTAACTTGGGCTAATAAGACTTAAGTTGCAACACATATCATAATCTTTTTTCACCAATGCAAATAAACGAAGTCAAAATAAGACATCTTTGTTTAAAAGCAAATATGAAATCAAAATGAATTCTTCTCACGAATTTTGCTCTTGCACTCAAGTGTGTCTCTCTAACATATTGCACTATCATAGGCTTCCAATTTTATCAGTTATCATTCATTCAGATCACATGAGCTAATAGATCATAAGGACTTTATTCAGGATTGTAATGATGCTAGGTTCAAAAGTGAGGTAAAAATAGCAAAGGGTTGATCACAAGCATTTACAAAGTATTAAGTAAAAGGGACACTCAAATTAAAATTCTGAAATAACCACATGAATACAAAGAACTACAATTACTCATTACTAACTAATGCTACTATGCTTTATTCCTTTTTTTCCTTTCCTTTTTTTTCTTTTTTCTTCTTTTTTCATCTTTTTGAATAACGCTAAACACAAAGGAAAACAATAAAAACAAAAGAAATTGCTAGTAGTAAAATGTGATAAACACATGAGTAGAAGCACCTATAAAAGTATTTCAAAAAAAATACAAAACAAAAGTCTCAAATTACTCGATGCTTCATTCAACTTGTGATAGGGTAAGGCTAAAGGGATTTTTGGTTTTTAATAAAAGGTGATTGATTGAAAAACAATGATAAAAAGCTCAAAATTGTGTACAAAGGAAAAGTAATTAGGTGGGTCATTTTTAAGCTAAAGGGTTTAAAAACAAAGAAGATGCCTTAATCATGTCTATATCCCATGTAATCAAATAAATTCAAATCGGTTCCATGCAAGTTCTGAAGGCAACATGAATAGAGAAGCTTCACACACTTCAACAAATAACATGTCATAAAGATAATGTCATTTAGGCTCAAAGTTCGCTCACAAGTTTAAGTTAAGAATTCACTTCAATTCTACACATTCCTCATCACTCAAATGTCAAAATTTTGACTAAGTTTATAAGATCAGTTATTGCCATCAATCAACATGATTCACCTTAAAACTCATTTAACCCAATTTAATTTCATGCATGTAGCCAATTTCATCCAAGCTATTATGACAAAGCTTCATGGCTTAACATGCTTACCCACATGCAAATATCAATAAAACTCACACAAAAATAAAAAAATATTCGCACACCAAAACTCCAATTTTTTCTGCCACACTTAAACCAAAATTGTCCTCAGTGTTAAAGAAGCAAAAATATAAAGGCAAAATTTAAAGAAAGCTTCTCTATTATGGAGGTGCTGAAATCAAGGTGTTGGCGGATGTGGTGGTTGAAATCCTTCATGTTTCCAGTAGGCCACAAAAGACGTGATTGGAGTAGCCAACCTTTGTGACTCACTTGTTTCTCCTTAGCATTGTGTGTAATTTGTGAAACAAACTTGCAGTGGGACAAGACAACATGCAATCAACGAAATTGCAAGTTAGGGCTAGTGGGTGGGTTTTCGATGAAGACTAGGAAAGCAAGCATTTAATACATGGTAAGCGTGATTTAATGCCCAAGAGTTGAGTATGGATGTGCGACAGCTACAGTTGAACACAATAAGAGACAAGCCCAATGAAAGAAGAAAGGGAAAAAGAGGGGGGAAATAAGGGGGGACGACGGAAACAATTTTTTTCATTTTTTTAAAATTTAATTTTCATTTTTTAAAATTTTTTAAAAGAAAAGATGCAAATTAAAATGACAAAAATAAAAATGTGAATTTAAATTCCTAACAGAACTAAATTAAACCAAAAAATGAAAATAAAAGAAAATTGCTAACAAAACACATAAAGGAAAGGGATGCGAATGGGGTGCCTTCTATTAAGCGCTTTTCAAAGGTCATAAGCTTGGCCTTTGGCATATCCACATCATCCATTATCAAATGAATGCTTGAGTCCAACAAGAAGCATGCTTAAACTCTGTGAGGAGCCTAGACCATCTTTCCTCGAAGTAGGCTCTTTATCAGCACGATGCTCCATGACTTCTGATGAGTGGAACTTTATCGCTTCACCATCATACTCTAATATCCACTTGTCTTTTCGAGCATTGCCCTTCTCACACCAGGATGGTCTCTGTAACAATATCGCCAATGGTTGCGGAGACTCAACATCCTGCTTGCCACCTTCGATCTTCAGCTCGCTTATCCACAGCTCTCCTAAAAACTTTACTTCTTGCGGCTCTTCTGGTTCTTCTTCTTCTTGTACCTATAAATAACTAGGAAAAGGAAATGACATTTGGTTAGCGATAACATGAACTACATCGCTTATCTTAAGGGGTTGCACATCCTCCATCTTTTCTCGAACTATAACCTCTTCCTCTCCTAGCTTCGCTTGCTCTTCCTTTATTGCTTCTGGGTTTTCTAAATGATCTCCACTCTCTAAAGGAATGAACAACTCCTCTGCATCACTCTCCTATTGGCTAAAAATTCTTGCAGACATTAGGGCTTCCATTCTCTCCGCTAAGTGGCTTAATTGATCTTTCAAGGTCTTCAACCTACTCCTTGTTACTTGCTGGAATTAAAGAGTGCTCATCGCCAAACTGATTACAATCTCCTCCAAAGACATCTTATTAGCTTGTGGTGGTGGAGGAGGCGGAGGCAGAGGCTCTGGCTCGAAGTAGGACTGCTCTTGATAATAGTTCGATGGAGAAGCGAATCTGTATTGTATATCCTGCAAAATAGGACACGTACAAAAAGAATAACCCAAAAGCGAGCAAACTTTACATACCTTAGCTTGTTGGTCATCCCTCGGTACTTGCGCGGCTAAGAGTGTGAAATCTGCAACTTGATGGTCAAACCTGGAAATAGCAACAAATGGAAACTCAATATCATAATAAGGATAATATGAAAAATCAGAATCAAAAGCATACTGATAGTGAACCATGTCGCTAAAAGATCGAAAAATTAGAAAAAGCTATGAAACTGAAACAAACAGAAGACAAGGTAACTAAGAGCAATGAAACCAAAAACAAAACAAAAACAAAAATATCACTAACAAAAATCGTTATGAAATTCCCCAGCAACGGCGCCAAAATTTGGTACTACTGTCGCCTGTAACCAAATTTAAAAGAAATCACTTCCGTTAATATAATTTAATGTAGTCGTGGTAAGTGGATATTATTCCCATAAGGAATTATTAACGGTAAAGATTAGCAAGTTTAAAACTAAAACAAAGTAACGAAATGGGGGTGGTTTTGATTCACGACAATTTAAGGACACATATAAAAAAATCATAAATAAAAAGAAATACTTGGATCTGAAAAATTAATGAAAAATATCTTAGTTTTCGGGTCATCGATGTTATCACGCTAAAATGATTCCTCGATATAAAATTTCAATTATTAACAAACATTCATTGTGGATGTTTTCTCTTAAGTGTAATGATTAGAAACATGTATCCTAACATTCTTATTAAACAACAACCTAGATACGATCGTAGATTTAATTATATAATAGCTTTACAGATCAAGAAATCAATGAGCAAGAAAAATACATGTACGACATGCAATCAATCAAACGAATATCTCCTTAGAATTTCCAACTCTAATGTAGAGAAGGTAATCCTAATTGTTACTTGTGATTAACGAAACTGAACGTCATATTTCGTTAATCTAGCTATTAAACAAAATAATCCCTAGTTGCGCACCTAGAAATCAACCAATTCAATTAGAAAAAGTAATTTAGAAGATATTCATGTTCATCAACAACATAAACTTTATTGAACATCTCACATATAATAACGGATAACACAGATCCCCTCAACCAAGAAAAGAAGTTTAGCTATTCATAACGAAAATAGAAATCAAAGAAATAAAATCATAACAAGTCTCCATCCTTAGTCTTTCATGAAGAATACAAAAATATGGAAGAAAAGATGAAAAAAATGCAAAAAGAATAAAGAGAAAAAGTGCAAAAAACGAAAATCTATCTAAAACCTAGTCTAATATGAACAGTAACGATTTTCCCCCTTTTGTGCCTCCTAATCCCTTCCTTTTTCATCCTATCTTGTAGATCACATTTCCCCTATGTGCAAATTGTGAATCTCCATCAATCTTATCTTAAAAGATTATAAGAATCCAAAAAGAATCAGATTTAGATTTTGAAAGCAAATCTGGAAAGTAATTTCATCCTTGCACGTGCCTACGCTTAGTGACTTAATTGCTGTCAGACTTGGAATTTCGGGTTTTCTTCGTTTCTTTTTCATCTTTTTGATTCAATTTTATCTCTAAGGTGCTGAAAATCATCTGCAAATAATTATAAAACAATTCTATTAATTTTAAATAATGATTTCAACACATTAAAGATAATTAAGTACAAAATAAGCGCAAATTGATAACTTAACAACCTTACAAGTAACTGTGGTCAAATCGAAGTTTGTGAAACTACTACACCCCTTCTTTTTTCTTTAGAGATGAAGAATGGATAATGACATGCATACAAACTTCCTCATTGAGTGTGCTTGTTAACAATTTTCCATTTAAACCTTTAAAACTAGCTTGAGAAATACAACAAAGCGACCACCTATTTCCATATATGTTTACGTTTGTTATGGAAGGCTTCTTTAGATTATTAATGAGACTTATCTCATCCAATGGGGGCTTCAAATATCATCACAATAGTAAATAGATCAAGCTTAGTCACCTTATATATGCGGATGACTTATTATTGTTGTATGAAGTCAATGCTTTTTTCATCAATATAATGATGCATGCTCTTCAACTCTTTGCTCAATGGTCTAGTCTTAAATACAACCCGGATAAAAGCACCCTATACCTCTTTACAGATGTAAGGAATTCTTAGGAGCGAATGACTGGTATGAACATTGCGTCAAATACTTTTTGCTACTTGGGAGTTCCTATTATTGCTCATAAATTCAAGTTCAACGATTGCCTTCCTATTATTGAAAGGGTGAAAATTAGGGTCCACGTATGGCAAAACAAGTTTCCATCCTATGCAGCCAGGGTAACCCTTATTGTTTCAGTCCTCAGTAGCCTTCACCTTCACTCAACGAAGCACGTAACTCATCCTAAGAAAGCTATAAAAAAGCTGGACAGAATTATTAAAAACTTTTTATGGAATGGAACTTCTGTCAACTCTAAGCGAGCTAAAATTAAGTTGAGTGATATCACGATCTCAAAAAAGAAAAGGGGCGTTGGGATTATTCCCATAACAAAAATGTAAAAATTCTTAATGTGTAAACAGATATGGAGATTGTATACCAATCTTGATGCACAATGGATCCAATGGATCCATGAATATTACTTGAAGACTACCAACTTCTAGGAGTTGAATTGTTCTAGGGTTTGTTCTTCCATTTTTAAACAAATGATGGCACGGAGGGAGGTCATCTACCTTTGGTAAGTGGCTTGACATAAACCCTCTTTCCCAAGTTCCCGAGCTCCAACCACTAAAAAATCGACTGCCCCTCAATTCTAGAGTTTCTTCCCTAATTACCAATGGTGAATGGCATGGAGAATTTAGGGAATTTCACACTTTACTGAACTATCTTCCTTAAATAAAGGGTGTTGCCCATGATGATGTTATCTATTGGAAATTGACTTTGAACGGACTATTCTCAACTCTATTATGTCATCGGCTATTTATTGCTGGATCTTTTGTGGAGGTTACTTGGTCTAAACTCTTGTGGAAACACTCCATTATCCCCAAGGCTTCCTTCATAACATGGCTAGCTATCAAGAATCGGCTTCAAATAAAGAATCAATGGTACGGGCATGAATATACCACATATTTCCTTTGTAACATTGATGTTGAGGATCGTGACCACGTTTTCTTTCAATTCAATTATTCCAAGGCTATATGGAGTTGGATATTGCATCTACTACCCATCAGCACTAATAGTTTTGACTGGGAACATACATTGAATTGGATTGATTGAAATTCAAAACCTGGGAAAATTAATGCTCCCCTATTCAAAGTCACTTTCACAGTCACAATATATACCATTTGGAAAGAAAGGAATAATCATAGAGCTACTGGTAAGAAGGAGGAGAAATACAAGATTGCAAATCAAATAGTCAACCTTATTCGAGCTCATCTTTATGCAAAAAATGCGCAAAATTCACTTTTTATGAAAATACAATTAACATGGCGATTATAGTCTCACCTTAGCTATCGAAATTACATCCATGTCATATTTTTTATTAGATTATTTCTCACCACTGTAATTATCAGTAAAGTCTCTTCATGAAAGTTGGAGATAAGCTAAGACCTCTTGTAATTTTTTTCATATAGTTTTATCTATGGATAATTTGGAAATAGCCTCTCTACTAGTTAGGTATAAGCCTACATACTACTAAACCTCTCCAGACCCTGCGCCTTAGCGAGATTTATATTGAGTCTTGTTGTTATTGTTGTTGTTGCTGTTGTAGTAGTAGTAATAGTTTTATCTATGGATAATACATCTTTTAAATTTCAAAAATAAAGAGTGGGATGAAGGTCTCTAGAGAAACAAAGAGAGTGACAAGTAAGTTGATGTGGGTAGAAGGATGGCGAAAAAGATTGGGCTATTAGTTTTTTTTTAACTAATTATTTTAATACCAATTAAATTAATTTCTTACGTGAACAATTTATTTCACAATAATATAACAATGATATCACATGAAATATCATTAATGACCAACTATTTTTGTAAAAAATAAAAATTTAAAAATTTTATTGTCACATTTTAAAATTTAAAATGTAATAGCAAAATTTAATAAAGTATATAATTTTTTGGTAACGAACTCTTTTTTAACTCTTACTTGTATACTACTCTAAAATCTTTTAGATCTACCATTATTATACAGTATGGATCAAAATCTCCAACCATGCATTATTACACAAAACAACTTCTAGTATTGTAAATTTAAACAACATCTCACTCTAAATTCTACATCGCAACCATATATAGTTAATCCACTAGTAAGCTACCATTAATCATACGAGACTATCATTTCTCTCAATAAGCTAATGTAATATATAGCATTTGATGCAAGATATTCCCACCACTTTTGTGTAATTCAATCTCAATTCCGAATAGAAGCAACAAATGAGTAAACACACCCAGCTCACTTGGTCATGGATACCATAAACTGATTGCTTTTATTGCACTTCAAGATTATATAAGAAACATAACTTACATGTCTAGTTGTTTTTTCTTAGGAGGCTATACAACAACAATCATGTTTTACAGATTCTTGATCACCAATTTACTATAAGCTACAAATGAAGTTTTAGGCATTTGCCAACTCTGAGCAGTTAAATGTTTGCCTCTAATACATTCCCTTCATTTCCATATACTAGATTGGCCTAGATGTTATCGCTAAATAACAAGGGTCTTCGCTCACCAATCTGATATGATGTCTTAACCACCAGTATATTTTGAATCTCTAATCCATTAAGTATGGTTAAACCTGAATAAAAATGATAAAATCTTTGCAACAATTCGATCACTGTTGATTTTTAGCACCCATTTTCTTCGACTAGAGCTATTATGTGATAAAAGTATTGTGTAAGGTCAATAGTTAACGTGGATTTTGTTGAGTTTTTTCTTGTAATATTTCTACTCACTATAAACGAATAAACCACAAGATCGACACTTATGCCTCTCCCTCATCAAAGAGAGTTATTATGTAGGACTCGTATAAACAAGCATGTAATCTCAGAGTTTTAGGATGGAATGGGTGTTTCTTAAAACTCTTCGTATACCAAATTGCACCCTTTATGAAAATTATAAATGAAAACATAGGTTAAAGGCACAGATATTCTGTTATAACATAGATGTTTTCAAAAGAAGACATATTATAAGGCACAAATGAGACATAAGCATGCTATATGCATGGAGAAGCCAGTAAAATCTACAGCTTGGAGATATAGTCATGTCTCAAGCCATGTATTAGCATATAGAGAAGGAGGATCTACAGTCAAAGGAAATGGGCATGCCAGAATTGGGGTCATATTCTAGAGTTAGATAGTGAGATCCATGACCTGGGATGTGACCTTATCCTATGTCATATTAGCACATTTAGCCTATAAAAACTTAATTTTTAGTGAATTTTAAAATCTAGAAAGATTATATAATCTACTAGAGTCATAGTTAAATTAGGTTAGATTTGGTTAAGGGCTATTTTACTAAAATTATATCAATTATGGTTTTCATATATAAATATATGTCTTAAGCCTCATTGATGTAACCACCATTATATATTTCAATTATGAAATAGTCGCTCTTGGTTTTTGATAACATAGGCCCGCTTAATTAGCTGAACGTTGTTAAAAATATCTTATGTTCTTTTTTCTTTCTTTTGTTATTCTTGTTATCTATTTTCTTAACAAGTGTTATTAGTGTGTCATTAAGCTTATAATGACTTAGCTATAAAGTTTGAATTGAGAAATTTTAATGGATCTAAAAGTTTCAGACTATACTAACAGAGAGTGAAGGATTTATTGGTGTAACAAGGCATGCTAAAGGAGTTCTAGGAGAACAAGTCAGAAGATATGGATGAACTCGATTGAGAGGGATTATAGGTGTGGGTAGCTAAAACTACAACTTTGCCCGCAGATGAGATTATGTACCATTTTATAGAGATTGTATCTATTGTGTAAATAAAATCGAAACTAGAGAGCCAATATATGTCAAAGTCTTTCACTATATCTGAAGTAGAAATGATACATGTTGAAGTTATAAGAAGGTATAGATCTAAAAATGCATATTGATACATTCAACCAAATAGCCAATGACTTGTTAAGACTTAAGGAGGCAATTATAGATGATGATAAAGTAAAGATTATGCTTTTTTTCCTTGCCTTTTTCCTACGAATAATTGGTGATCATACTCATATTGGATAAGGAGACAGTTGTTTTAAAAGATATCATCGTTTCTTATTATCTTACAACTAACTAAGACCCAATATTGGTGAACATTTTTAAAGTGAAAGTTTGTTCATGAAAGGGAACTAAGATTATGAGAGGAAGCAAAATAAAGATGGCTCATCTAAAAGGAGTACTAAATCTAAATCCAAGGGAAAAATACAATTTGGTATTACAAATGTCAGACATATCAAGAGGTATTATCTAAATAAGAAGAGATAAGATGATGAAAGAAAATCTAATTATAATTCAAAGTGGGGGCTCGGATTGCAAAAATGGAGATATGCTTTATGTTTTTACCATCCAACTTTATGAATCGTAGATACAAGATACTCACATCATATAACACTAAAAAATGATTGATTTGTGTCATGCACATCGTAAAACTTTAGGATTATCTAGTTTGTGGATAATAACGCTTGCAAAATTATTAGAAAATGATAGTTTAGGATCAAGATGTTTGATGGTGTTGTTATAATATTATGTGATATTTGACTTGTACTAGATTTGAGAAAGAACCTAATTTCTTTGGGCATCTTATATGAATAATTTTAACTATAAGACAACAAAGATAACATTAAGGTGGTCAAGGTTGTATTAATTATTATGATCAAGATTGGTGGAAAACATCTACTAATTAATAAGGAGCATAATTGCAGGTGGAAAGGTTAACACAACAATTTCAGATGATAATAACATCATGTTATTGCGGATATGGTTAGGTCATCTCAATAAGTGAGGGATGATAGAAATTCATAAAGGAGCTTACTGAAGGACTTCAAACATTGTAAGTTAGATTTCTATAATTTTTTTTGTGCTTGATAAATAGTCTAAGATGATATTTAAGATGCATAAGCATAAAATTATAGGAATCCTATACTAGGTGTATACTGATGGATGTGGCCCTATAAAAAAATTGTACAAGAGGAATCTCAGTAATTGTGATATTCACTGATGATTTTTCAAGAAAAATTTAGGTATACATTATGAAGTAAATGTATAAGATTTTTGTAAAGTTTAAGGAATGAAAGGTTGAGGTGGATGATCAAACAAGTAAAAACAGAGTAAGTATGTAAGATCAAACAATAGTATTGAATACATGAGCTCACAATTTTATAAATTATATTAGCAACATATAATTCAATGACACTATACAGTTAAAAAAAAACCAAATTAGAATGGCATTTTGAAGAGGATGAATAGATCAATAACTAAAAAGACTAGGAGTTTGAAGCTGAATATAGGGTGACTAAAATTTTATGGACATAAGCAATGAGTATTACGTATTACCTCATTAATATAACAGTACAGATGTTATTGAATAAGAGAGTAGTAGAGGAAGAAAGTTAGATTTCTTTATATTCCAAACCTTTGTTTGTCCTACTTATATGCATGTTTTCAATTATTAGAGGTTAAGACTTGATCCAAAGTTTTTTTAAAAAAAAGTTATCATTATTGGTTATCCTAAAAGTATGAAGAGATACAAGTTTTGGAACCCAACATTGAAGTAGGGATGTAATATTTAATAAGCAGTATCTGTTGAAACAAATATATAAAGACAATGTGCCAAGATCGGCACAAAATAGTACAAAAAGGTACAAATGGAACTAGAATATCCTAAAGCGTACTTAGAAGTAGGCATTTAGCTCGACCCAAAGTCAATAAGCTAGCCTTAGGTTGAATGACCTTTAGGCGAGGTTTAGGTTTGGGAACCCAACTTGAAGCTTAACTTGAAAGGCCTAATAAAAATCGAATTCCCTTTCTTAAAATAACGTTATTTTAGTTTAATTATAAAAAATGATATTATTTTGTAGCCTAAAATGATGTCATTTTTGTTTATAAATTTAAGAAACTAAAGACTAAAACAACGTTATTTTAATTAGTTACACCAAAATAACATCATTTTAAGAAATAATAGCAAGCTTCGACTGCACACCTAGAGTCTAACAGAGTTATAAGCTTGATTTACATTATTTAGAGGGAGTAGGGTAACACCAGACTAGCAATGGGCTTGACATAGCCTAATCCATTGTCATCTTTACTTGAAAGAGGTTAGAAATTCTGGTTTGAAACATTACGCCACAAGTCCATAGTCCAACATTATACATTGGTCCAGTGAAATAATCCGAGAACACCTCCTAAGGCTAAGGCCCGTATATCTCATTCTGGTTAACCTACTTCTATTCTTAAAATTACAATTCAATGCAATCTAAAATGTCAATTTATTGGACCCTAAAGACAAAAATCAAGAAGAGCCGTTTTAAGCTCTTATTAGTTCCTTTTCGCAACCCCAAACGACGGAAAACGACGACTCGTGGGATTTGACCTCACCTTGAAATTTCTCTTTCGCTTTTTAGTTTCCGTGGGACAATCGGAATTCCAACGTGCGCTGAGTTACTACTCCCTCCTTTCCGCACACTGGAACGTCACCTACTCCCCAAAAGCACGTGCAAGCATAATAACCCAACGCCGAATCACGCTCGCACGCGCTGTCCAAACCAAAGTTACCAAACCCGTTCCGTAACAAATCTCGCCAACGCGCCCGCTCCTAGCTGTGGGCTACATATTTGAAATCCACTGGAGGATCCCTCCATAAACCCTGACGGACCGGCAAGCACTTACCCCTCCATTTCTCTGACCCATGCCGGGTGGCAGAGATCTAGAAGGAGTTTGAATTTGAGAAAAGTCGCGTACACTTGCAGTGCAAACCATATTTTTTACGTATTTAATAATTTTAGTAACCAAAATAAATGCAATCAAAACAAAAGAAAGTTCAAAAAGGCATATTCTACGACCCGGCCTTCTTCTTTAAAACAGAAAACATACGCAACCATTCTGTCGACGATTCACGCCTAAAACTCTCCTCACAACACTTCTCTTTCGCGTCGCGCTTTTGGCTTTCTGATTTAGTAGTTAATAATCGACGAAGATGCACTCGAATCACTTGCTTCTTGAAGAACCTATAAGGATGGCTTCAATTCTCGAGCCATCTAAGGCTGTGAGTATCTCTTTTTTCTATTAGTTTTTTACGCTTGTTGTTTTGATTTCCTGATGTGTTCTTTTTGTTGATTTTCAGAGCTTTTTCCCTGCAATGACGAAGATTGTGGGCACTCTAGGGCCTAGGTCCCGATCTATGGAGATTATTTCTGGATGCCTCAAGGCTGGAATGTCTGGTAATTCTTCGATTTTTCTGGTTACTTCTTTCTTTTATTATATAGATGCTTTGGGTTGTGGAGGGATCTGATGGATTTGAAAGTTGTTGATTGTATGGAACAGTGGCTCGGTTTGATTTTTCATGGGGCGACGCGGAGTATCACCAGGAGACTTTAGAGAATCTCAAGAAGGCTGTCAAGAGCACTAAGAAGCTCTGCTCCGTATGTTTATCTGGATTTTTCCTCTTTCTGCGTCAATTTTTTTTTTAATTTCTGGTGATATTTTCCTGGGATTTGAAACTAATGACGTTGATCTTGTATTAGCATTTTAAATTTGGTGAACGAGTGTTAGTTTGAGCGGGTTATTTATTTGTTTGCTTATTTGTTCAGGTTATGCTCGACACAGTAGGCCCTGAGTTGCAGGTTATTAACAAGAGTGAGAAATCTATATCTCTTCAGGCCGATGCCACTGTGGTTCTAACTCCTGACCAAGGACAAGAATCCTCTTCTGAACTATTGCCTATCAATTTTGATGGACTATCTAAGGTTTGAAAATGTGGCTGCATTTGAGCTTTAAATTTTTTTTCCGCACACAACTATTAGACTAACATTGGGTTTGTTCTCCTAATATTTGGGAGTCATGGCATTATTATGGTAATGAAATCATGAAGTTTAATCCTTTCTAAGTAGTTTAGTTTGTGATACTTCAAGTTTGAGAAAATTTTGTTTGACAAGGCTTTCCCAAGCATCTGAGTGCTTATTGCCAGACATTGTTTTGGTTTTAGTCTTAATTTTTTATATTATCAAGTAAATGGCATTTTAAATGTGTGGCGTCTACATGCAAATGGATGCCTTAAAGTGAATTCTTGTAATGCCCAGAATTCTAGCAACCTTATTGTTGTTCTATCTTGGGTTTTTCTCATATGTGAATGGTTGATGAGTTTTTTTTTTAAATGGAAAAAGCTGAACCATCCATTTTGATATTGGCAGGCAGTGAAGCCCGGAGATACCATTTTTGTTGGTCAATACCTGTTTACAGGAAGTGAAACTACTTCTGTATGGCTGGAGGTAGGAACAAAACAGGGGAAACTTTATGAAACCAGTTGAATATTTAAGCATTGAATTGCTACATTTTTCCTATTTGATAAGTGATTTGGAAATGCTTATTAATAAGTTGCAATTCCTCTATTTGATTTATTTTTAATATATGCATTTAGCATTGTTCTGTTAAGTTTTCTCTTGGGTTATAGGGGGCTTAATTGGACTTGTAGATTGTTTCATCTTTTTTCTGTTAATCTATTTTTGGCAAGCTGACGAAAGTTGATGACAATTTGAATATTGAAGAAGTTGAGTTCATATTGATTTGTTGGCTTGATGAACAAGAAGACACGAATAAACTCAGTTGCACCTGTAACTTCTATACTTTAAAGGCATATAGGCGGATCTCCTATTTGTGTGTGCATGAGAGAGAGAGAGAGAGGTTTTGAGAACAAATTGCATTCGTAGGCATTATGGGGAACCAAATTACATTCATTGATGAAATTAATGTTATGCTGGAGTGGTCAGGTTTCAGAGGTGAAAGGCAATGATGTGGTTTGTGTTATAAAGAACACTGCAACTCTGACAGGGTCATTGTTCACTTTGCATGCCTCTCAAATTCGTATTGAACTGCCTACCCTTTCTGATAAAGATAAGGAGGTTAGTCCCCTCATCTTTGCCTTAGTCTATAATATCATGTGATGGTTACTTTTACCTTTTATTGTTCTTTGAGTTAATCTGTTAAGTGATTATTATAAGTAATGCAGGTTATAAGTTCATGGGGAGTGCAGAACAAAATTGACTTCCTCTCATTGTCTTATACACGACATGCAGAAGATGTTCGCCAAGTAAGATCTTGTGTTTCAATGTTCTTTCACTGCACCATGACTGATTCTATTGGTGATAGTTTCTGCATTCTTGAATTCAGTTGTTTGTTAATTGGTACTGTGATGCAGGCCCGTGATTTCCTCTCAAAACTGGGTGATCTTTATCAGACTCAAATCTTTGCCAAGATCGAAAATGTAGAGGTAAATTCCATACATGTATATCTTAAGGGCTTTGATGTCTTAAACTGGCTTTTGACTAAATATGTGACCATTACTTCCAGGGACTAACCCACTTTGATGAGATTTTACAAGAAGCTGATGGTATTATCCTTTCACGTGGAAATTTGGGTATTGATCTTCCTCCTGAAAAGGTAGGTGTCCCAAATTTAGAAATTAGTAAATTCTTTTTGGGAAGTTCTTATGTAGTATGCATTTTCACATCCTTAATTCTGCTGATGCACCTGTACAGGACTTAGACTTTAAATCATTCCAATTCTGTGTCAAACTTTTGTAGCCCCACGGTGAACATTACTTCTGCTAGTATATAAACAACAATAATTGTTTCACTAAAGCCACTTTTTGAATGATCCCTTTTGTAGGAAGAATTATTTGACTTTTTGGAACTTGGTACTAAAGAAGTTGGAGAATGCTTTTAAATAATCCCTTTGTATGTACAGGTGTTCTTATTTCAGAAAGCTGCACTTTACAAGTGTAACATGGCTGGCAAGCCTGCAGTATGCACTCGTGTGGTAGACAGCATGACTGACAACCTGAGACCGACACGAGCAGAGGCAACTGATGTTGCAAATGCTGTTCTTGATGGTGTGCTAAATTTCCTTATGTTTCTGGTTATTTCCAACTTGTATTTGCAATTTTCTTGTCTCTGCGTGCCATAAGGACTTGCTGAGACAGGCAACCAGATCTTTTTCTTTGGCCTTTTTTGTATCAATGAGCAATGCTTCCATCATCTTTGTCAATTCTCATCCAATTGTTTATAGGATGTATATCTTGTACCTGACTTGTCTGTGATTCTCTATCCATGCAGGAAGTGATGCAATTCTGCTTGGTGCTGAGACTCTTCGTGGACTATATCCTGTTGAAACCATTTCGACTGTTGGTAAAATTTGTGCTGAGGTACCAAGATCCTTTGCAATACTCATTGATTTGGATAACCAGTTTCATCAAAGTTTGGACTTCAAGAGTTGAAAGAATTGTAACACGTCTTTTAACAAATTAAACTCCAAACTTTGGTGCCTGCTCTTTTATATGGTTGTTTCCATGTAGAAAATATCATTTGTTATTGGGTTGCCATAACTTCCCTAATTAGTACTTGAGAAAATTTAAATTTACTATGATTTTGCTCCATATTTTTTCCTAGTCAATCAAAATAGTTGACAAGGTTGGTGTTTCTTTAAAAAGGAAAGGGAAATGCTAGACGATTGAAGGTAGAAAGGATAGTTTACTAGTGTTCTGAGCTTATTATTGTGTCTTGAAAGACTCATTTTATCCTGACATGTAGGCGGAGAAGGTTTTCAACCAAGATCTATATTTCAAGAAAACTGTCAAATATGTTGGAGAGCCAATGACCCATTTGGAATCAATTGCTTCTTCAGCGGTATTGTTGTTTGTTTGAATAATTACGATTGCACTGCCAGATTAGTTTAATATGCTAGTTTGGGTTTATTAAATTCCATTGTTCAAATTTGGTCTGTTCATGAGCACTATTTAACTATTTTCTAGGTTAGAGCAGCCATTAAGGTTAAGGCATCTGTCATTATATGCTTCACTTCTTCTGGGAGGGCTGCAAGGTATATCTCTCTGCTTATTCCGTTCCTATCTTTTTTTGCCCTTTTGAGTGTTCAAACAAGTCCAGAATTTGATTTGTACACTCAATTCCTTTTTCATAGAGTTCATATTGCCTTTGTAAGTGCACTAATTATTGTAAAATTTTACTGCTAAAATATGCAGATTGATTGCCAAGTATAGGCCAACCATGCCTGTTTTGTCAGTTGTTATCCCACGCCTCAAGACAAATCAACTAAAATGGAGCTTTAGTGGGGCTTTTGAGGTATTTTTAAATTTACCATGCTTCACTTATTTCATTAAGAATTCATTCTCTTGCTACTTTTGTTATTGTAAATGATTTGCTTTTGTTGTTGAGGGGACTAATATTCTCAGATATCTTGCTGAAATTTGAACGGTCATTTTCTGAAATATTCCTGGGATTGGTAATACGTTACCATCCAAACAATAGGATATAACTGTCCATCGTAACAAATTTACTGTGATTATCCACCATGTTCATTCATAATTTTAGTTAATTGTTTCATGAAGTCTAAAACAACGTCTCTTTTCCTGTGATACATGATGCCTTTTGCCATTTCCTTAAAGGGGAGCAAGGAAAATTCATTCAATGATTGAATGTAGTGGTCAATTGGAATATCGTTGCAGATTCTTGTTTGATATTACATTTGGTCTTGGTTAGGTCTATGTCTATATTTTGTCAACCAATTTCTTAGGTGATTGACTTAAGCATATTCTTGGTTAAGCTTGCCCCTTCATGTAAATCCTCTTGTTAGTGAAACTGATAGCACTTTGTTTTATTCATATTCCAATCCAGGCTAGGCAATCTCTTATTGTCAGAGGTCTCTTTCCTATGCTTGCTGATCCGCGGCATCCAGTAAGCTCCTACTTTTTTCTGCACAACTTTTACAATATGCTTTTGTTTTCTGATGATATTGATGAATTGGGCTAGATTAAATATTACTCGTGTAAGTTAATTGCTATTTGATTTTTGATTGAAGAAGCTGCGGCATGGCTTTTAGGTATCAGTCAGTGCAAAGAAACAGCATGCTCGTTGCTACAGAATAAGTATAGGCTAAAGTAGAATATTTTTGAAACAGATGCAGCTTTGGAACCACTTAGCTAGTGATACTGTTGTCCATGGAACAGACTGTTTCTTAGAATATGGATTATGTTCTCAAATGGTGTTCTAACAGGTTTTTACTGAATTCATCCCTCATATTTAAAATAATTTATTTGTTATCTTTGATTTTGTCAGGCGGAATCAACAAATGCAACAAATGAGTCTGTTTTGAAGGTTGCTCTTGATCATGGAAAGGCCTCTGGAGTGGTGAAGCCACATGACCGTGTAGTAATTTGCCAGAAAGTAGGGGATGCATCAGTCGTCAAGATTATAGAGCTTGAAGACTAGAAATTTTTACGAGATAATCCTAAAATTTTTGGAAAGTTATATATCTCCTAGTTTGTGGAGACTTTCACTCGTGATTTAAAACGCGTCAGAAAATGTACGCTGTTTAATTTTGTTCAGAATGCCATATTCTGTCATGGTAGGTATGACTGATCCCATTTTCAGTTTGGAGATTGGAAGGCGTTTTGTTATCTATTAAATATTCCATGCGATTTTGACTTGATCATGGAAGAAGACTAATCTTCTCTACGCTTATAGCTAGAAGCCAAGGGCATTTTAATAAATTTTGAGTTCTTATGCATTTGGTCGAGAGAATCTTGCATGCTTTACTCGGCTATTATTTAATGAACAATGCAAACGTCAACCATCTTTTTCAATTTTTTCATCGATCGACGTCATAGAGTCCTGATGATGTATGTAAAGATGCCATATTGATTCGTTCTTATTTCTGTTTTAAGTTTTAACGCTTAACAAGAGCGGAGGAATGCTCTGTTGGCCTTTCATGAGTTTTTATATGGGAAACAGTAGCGTATGAATGTGGAGTGTCTTGTGACTTTTGAAGCCTTGGAGCAGTCCTTAGAAGAGTCAGGAGATCCTATTATTAATTAATTTATCAAGCAGTTCTTGAAGGATTTCCAACTAACCAACACATACACAGTAATGAAGGTATGAATTAATAAGCATGGTATACTTATATGCAGTTAAGGATATGTGCATCTCCATTCGGAAAGACTAGTAGCACAGAATTCAATGGAACAAAAAAGAAACACAATCCATTTCATCCAGTGATAGAAGATGGGTCACTCCTTTTGTTTGAAGACATTTGTTGTTGATGACTATGATGATGAAGCAACTCCAGCTCCTTCTGACGTATGCAAAGCACCATTTTATCATTCTCAAGCCGACTTCTCTCGTTCTCCAACTTTGCTCTCTCCATTTCCCTCTCCTTCTTACCGCTAAATTTCACCCACTTCACTCTTTGCTTTTCCAGCTCAATTGCTTGGTACTGATAGCTCACTTGCTGCTCTTCCAATTGCAAAAGCCTCAGCTTCATGTACTGCTTCTTCTCACATAAACTTTTTGCCCCATCTTGGATCACAGTCGTCAATTCTCCACTAAGCCGCTGCATCAAAGACGATGATAATAAGGCTTCCTTTCTTGGCCTTTTATGTGAGGACTTCTCATCATGATCATCTTCACCATCGCTTACATGCCTATTTTGTCCCCTTCCTTCTCTCGCCTCGTACCCATCCTCATCATCATCCGATACATCATCATCCCGGTCACTGTTATCGTCATCCTCTTCATCATCTTCTTCATCACGTACTCTTCTTGCTTCCATTTCAGCCCTGGAGTTCGTCATAATGTGGGCATTTTCGGATGAATGAGAGCACCTTTGCTGTTGTTGTTGCTGCTGCTGCTGCTGCTGCTGCTGTTGGAGTGTTACTTGTGGGGGCTGAGCGTGAGACTGGTCTGTAGCTACCTCTGGTGAGTGATTGGTACCAGAAGCAACGCCAGTTGTGCTATGACCACAACTATTGTGATAAGCACACATTTCTCTGAAAAACAAGTGCTTGGAATTAAGCAATTTCTTAACTTCATCCTTCCTTTTTGGTGACAAATCCATTGTATCGAGCAAGTTTTGATTCTCCACAACCCTGCAAGCAGTTCCTTTCCCAAGGATATCGTTAACCCTCTTATACCTCTTGTTCAAGTCATTGAATTTGTCCTCACATTGCTGTGGGGAAACATAGAACCCCTTCTCCATCATTGCCCTTGAAACTGATTTCCATTTCCCTTTCTTCTGTGACAACCCTCCTGCCTTTTTTTTGCCAGTAGGGTCAATCGCTTCAGATCCCACCTCATCACCAATGTAATAGACTGCCATTATAAGAAGCCTAACCATGCTATCTGTCCACTTCATTCTTTGCCAAGGAGATATTTTCCTTTTGCAATCACTAGTGCTATCATCTCCAGTGAATCCAGGCTCATCTTCATCACTCAACGATGATTGCTGTCTGGGTTTTGCGGAGGCATACGAGAAACCATGTTTTGCAGATTGTTGAGGATGAAGGTCAGATTCATGGTGAGAATAGGCCACCATTTGGGGATGGGGCAAATGGTGAGGGTTCTGTTGGTTTTGAGGATTCTGAGGGTTTTGTTGTTGTTGGGGCGGTACTGCCACTTCTAGTCCTAACATACTTGATCCTACTCCTGAAAATATCCCACCAGGCAAACCATTACGCTCCATCAAACTTTAGCGACTGCTTACACTAACCTTTACTCTTCACCTAATACCTAGGAAACAATGTAATTAGGGATTACACTATGTTTTGGATTCCAGTTCTTGCAGCCAACAACTCCCAATGACATAAAAAAAGAGTGAAATAGAAAAGGGAAAGTTGGGTGGCAGTAGATGTGTGGAAAAAGCTTACCCAATAGTTGTACTGGATTTCAGCAAATTGTGGCAAAGCAACTGAGAGGTTGATATTGAAACGTAGCACCGACAGGTTCAATACCCAGAAAAGAGAGAAGCAAAAAGATAAAACCTTTAGAACTTTTTCAGACTTGGGATGTAAAAAGATGGATAGAGAGGAGAAACATGGGTAGTTTTGAGAGGATGAAATTGGCTGCGGAGTTCTGCCATTTAAACAGAGAAGAAAGATATGGTACATTGAGACCGCTTAGCAACTGGTTTTAGTTACAGTGGAAACAGACGTGATGTTTTGTGGTTTTGACAGGAAACGGACCATGGTTTTGCTCTCCACCGACTTTCGTATGCTTAAACCCACAGGTTTTCTGAAAACCTCGGAAACAGCACTAGTTTTGTCTCAAAACCTGTATGTCTCAGTTTAAGTAAATTAGACAAGTCCTCGAGACTAATTAAGTTGAGGACTGCTATTATATCCAACGAGTTAACCCAAAAAGGCGTATCTCTTTCTATTTTTGTTTTTGATTTTTGATTTCAATTTTTTTAAATTTAATTAAAAATAAGTTTATATTTTTTATTT
>JAOTAZ010000005.1:35522878-35533784 GCA_025629785.1 Erythroxylum oxycarpum
TCGGTTTTAACAAGAAGAAAGAAGGAAGATGGTCGATCTAATGTACATCTTTCATCTTAGTATTTTCAAAACCAATTTTTTTGGTCATAAAAACAATATCACATCCCAATTTTTCAACCGTCTTCTGTGTTCTTTTTTAACCTTATTTTGCGTCAACTTCTCTGTGTTCATTTTTAGCCCCCATGTTTTTAGCGTCTTTTGTGCTCCAATTTCTCCATTTGAGGTATACCATTTTCCTGTTTCAAATACTTTTTTGTTTGTTCCCACATTTGTTGTTTCATTTGCTGCTAATGCTTTTAGGATTTTCCTCTCAGCCATTATATGAGTTTTCTTTTTCTTTATTTGTCTCTCTGCCCATATCTTCTCTCTTTAGGATCCACTTATGTGTGGTCTTCTTCTTCCTTTGTCTCCCTTTGGTTTGGTTCTTTTAGGGACTTGACCTAAGAAAAGGATATTTATATTGAAATGATATTGATTCATCTAGCATAAAATGATGTTATTTCAGTTTAAAAACGACAACCCCTTCTTCTCCAATTGTTACTGTAGCATAATTGAAAATAAATTGGTAATTGACCTGCCTTTGACCCACTATTGCAACACGATAAAAAAAAAGCTTCCTCCAACCTTTGAGTCTCAAACATTTAACTTCTAAGCCTACTCCGACCTCCACCATCCAACTTCCAAGGTTACTTCAACCTCCAACATTCTTGAGACCCTCGACTGCTCCTTTGCATTTGCTCTTAGCTCACCTAGTGCTCAATTGCTTCTATTTCCTTTTTTTTGTTTATGAGAAAAATGAAATTATAATTTTTTATTTTTAGTTGCAATTATACCATTCTTGTTAAACCAAGTTACTGTTTTACATGATAGGTAAACAATGCAATGTATACATATTCTAAATCATCAAGTTATAAATCAATTAGTTGGCTTATACTGTTGCTAAATCTTGGAAAAAAATGAAATCAATTGAGAAGGCAGACAAATAGAATAATGGCATTCCAATTCTACAGTGAAATCCTACAAAAACAGATATTGCCTGAGTATCTTTTAACCTAAATCATGAAGGATTCATGAAGATATATCACATTACGTTCAACATAATTTAAATTACAGTAGTGGTAACTATATGGACATTGAGAATGCTACTAGGTAAATAAACTTCAAACTTACTAAATGGTTTGTCACACAACATTAAAATGCAAATAATTTTGCATTCATATCATAACTAAATGTTTAAATGCCTCATCAAATATGCAATTGAGCAGACCTTGTTAATTTTTTGTGGTATTAATGAATTTGGTGGTCCTTTTTTGTTAAATAACAACAAATTACAAGTTGAATTGGAGAACTGTTCGAATGATGATAAGCTCTTAACGTACTTTGTTTCTTTTTATTCCACTGCCTCATCTCAGTTGACTGGATTCTAAACATCTTTCTGGTTATATTCCTTGCATTGTTGGTCCGACTTGATTTTTCTATGTTACTTTTTTTTAAAGTAAGTAATTCATTCATTCAAAATGGTGAAAATTATAGAATGATTCAAGTTACAACTCCATAGGGAGGAGTTGACACAAAATTCAAATAACTACAATAACAGGAAATCCAATAATAACACTTTTAATAAATTCAGTTGCAACTTAATATGATAGGAAATGAGTTGTTGATTAGGAGTAAGCATGATTGTCATTCTTAGCTTGAGCTAAAATTGCATCCACCCGTATTCTTTGAACTCTTATATGTTTCCAAAGATTTTAGTATTCCTCATCTTCCATATATATGTACCAACATAGCAAAGCCAATCTTGAAGACCTTTTGATCCTCCCTTTTAGTCCATCTTAACTCATTAGCCCAAATTAAGCAATTCATCCAGCTTAGATTTCAGTTTTGTAGTCTAAAGAGGTTGAGAAATGCACATCATATTTGTTTAGTTCGAAAGCACTTGAAGAATATGTAATCTAGTGTTTCATTCTCTCTAGAACATAAAGGACAACTTGGATCAAGAATTTGAAATTTGATTCTATCTCTAGTTCCCAATCTATGTAGTGCAGCTAACCATAAGATAAAGGAATGAGTTGATGATGTACATGATCCTTATATAAGAGTATGAAAAGAGAACTTGACTATAGGACCAAGTAACAATTGTTTGCAGGACTGAGCAGTAATACATGAGACCATATGATTTCATCCTCTTTGGCTTGGTTTAGATGATATGTAGGCTAGTGTTCTACAATCAATCCAATTCTTCTACTTATGTGAAAAGTCCAATGCCATATATTATTTTGAATTATAACCTTCACTTTAGTATCTTCAGGGATAAAACCTCTTAAAGTTGGAAAGATTTAAGTGTTGTCGAAAGGCCCAAGTTATGCCAATGATCAAACTAAATTGCAATGCTTACGCCATTACAAATGTAGTGCTTGATGTGAGGGTGAATGAAGGACCTTATGTGTAGAATCTATTGAAAGGTATAGGATTGAGAAGCTTTCTGAGTGATTGACCAAATGCTTTTCTATCTAATATAGTACATTTGAACCCACCTTACCTACAAGCTCTCTTTATCCCAGCAAATGCTCCACAATCTTTTAGCTAATACAATCTTGTTCATTCTATTAGTTGAGTTAATTCCCAACCTCATAGGAAGACATATGACACTTCATTACAATTTAACACTTCTTCCCATACTAGAATTCTGTCCATTCCAAATAAAGTCTCTGATACTTCTATCAATTTCTTTAGGACTTCTTTGGAAATAGCTAACTGCGATAACCAATAAACATGCAGGTTATTGAGAATGGAGATAGCTAATTGCACTTTACGTCCATATGATAGCAATTTGCTTGCTCCATTTAGAGATTATTCTATTCACTTTGTCAATAAAGGGCTTACATTCAACTTCCTTGAGCTTATTAGTAGAGATTGTAACCCCAAGTATGTAAGAGGTAATTGAAGAATAGTGAGTCCCATATCTTACATCACTCTCACTAAATCATCACAACCTTTTCTAGTTAGATAGGCAGCACTATAGTTTAGATTGAATATGAGATTGTCTAATTAGATATGTAGGATCATTGGCATAAAGCATAAGCAAGTCATCAGTACAAGAAAGTTGAGTGCTGCCAAGATCTCTACATTGATTATGAAATCTAAAGTTCTTGTTGTTCCCTACATAAAGTTGTGTCATTCTTTAAAAAACTTCAATAACAATAGCAAACAAATAAGGAGAAAGGGGGTCACCTTGATGAATTCGTTTGACAACTTTGAAAACTTAGGTAGGTTCTTTATTTATCATCACTAAAAAGGACACAGATGTTGTAACATCCCATATCACCCGCTTACAGATATTGTCCGCTTTGGGCCTTAGCCCAGCCAAGCCCTCATGGTTTGGCTTTTCTCGAGGCCTTCCTAGGAAGTCACCCATCCTAGAACTACTCTCACCCAAGCACATTTAACCTCGAAGTTTTGATGGATTTTGGTACATTAGGCCATGGAAAATGCGTCTATAAGGGAGAGGTATTCATACCCTTATAAAACGTACTTCATTTTTCTCTCCAACTGATGTGGGATCTCACACTCTCCACCCCCTTAGGGCCATGCTCTCTTTGCGGTCCAGCCTAGCTGACACAATGATTCGGGTACCGGCTTTGATACCACTTGTAACATCCTAAATCACCCGCTTACAAATATTGTCCGCTTTTGGCCTAACCATTAAGGTTTTGTTCCTCCCTTACAGATGTTTTCTCCCGAGAGAGTATTCGGGAGGAACAAAACCTTGATGGCTAGGCTAAAAGCGGACAATATCTATCTATAAGCGGGTGATCTGGGATGTTACAGATGTGATGCCGACTTGAATCCATCTGATAAACTCAGAAGGGTATCTAAAAGCATGTAGAGAGTTAATAATAAAGCGCTATTCAATAATGTCATATGCCTTTTTGAAGTCTATCTTGAGGGCATAACTCTTAATTTGCTTCTTAGACTTGTAATCTTTAAACAATTATTGGGTTAATAAGATGTTCTCACTCTTACTTTTACCAGGAATGTAAGCACTTTGACTTGGATTAATTAAACTAGGAAAGGTAGCCTTTAACTTGTTAATAAGGATTTTTGCAATGATCTTGTAAACCATGTTACAACAAGCAATATGTCTAGAGTCACTCAAGCCCATAAGATTGGGACTTTTAGGAACCAAGACTAGGTAATTCCTATTCATCTATTTAAGCAACTTACCACTCCTGAAGAATTCCTGCACTACATTGATCACTGATGTTTGTAAGGCATTTCATTTTTCTTAAAAGAATATTGCATTGAATTCATTTGATCCTGGTGACTTATTAGGATGAAAGGAGAATATCTTATCTCTTCATTAGTGACTTTCTTGAGGAGTTCTAAATGATGAGTTTGATTAATGGATCTAGACATACTGTTGAGTAGATCCTCTGAAAAACAAGTAGTATAGGTAGTTTCACCATTTAAAGCTTTAAAGTAGCTTTTGGTTATCTCTTTCATCTCTTCTTAATTATACTTCACAGTTCCATTATTGTTTTCTAAAGACACAATCTTGTTTCTATTTCTTTTTCCTTGAACCACACTGAAGAAATACCTGGAATTTCTGTTTCCTTACTGGATCCACTGAATTATAAACTTTTGCTTTAGTTGTGAAATGTATGTATCAAAAGCTTGGAGATACTTCTTAAGATTTGCTTTCTCTTTCTCAATGAGTGTGGTATCCATAGGGTTATTTGCCAACTATTTTTGAGTGAGTGATAGCTCCTTAATGGCTTGTGCTTTGTGACTCCCCTCAGCAGTTTAATACTTTTAGATTTGATGAACTTCAGAATTTGCAAACAAAGATATGCTTTGGATCCCTGAAATCTTTTAACAAGAGCATCTGCAATAATTGAATCTATTTATTGATGTTTTAAACAAGAATTGAATTACATGAATTGAGATCTTCGTATCACTGGGCTCTTGGTGATGCGCAAATTGATTGGATTATGGTCTGAAAAAAGAGGTTCGCCAAACGATACATAACTTTCTTCCATTTTGGTCAGCCACCAATCATTCACCAAACATCTATCTAGTTTCCTCTTAATCAAATTTTCTTCTTATTGATGGTTGTTGTGGGTGTAGATAGGACCCTAAAACTTGAGGTCCACCAATCCCAACCGACAGGTAAGTTCAGTTAACTCCTTTTTATCTGCAAGAGTTATGCTTCTTCTCCCAATAGATTCAGCTGGAACAAGAAGACAGTTAAAGTCCCCCACGAGCATCCAGGTAGTTGTAATGCTCGATTTAATAATGTGTAAGTCTTTCCACAAACTATCCCTTTAAAACTACCAGTTGTGCGTGTATATGACAGTAATGGCATCTTGTTTATTTTCATAATGAGTTCACAATAGATGAGTTGTTTAGTGTAAAACCAGTTGGATAATGTAGATAAGTTGGATCCAATGCTACCTTATGCTCTTTAGATGCTTTGAATGATTATTTAAATTTTGTCAATCTGCTAGTATGAACTTCGAAGCTCGCCTAAACATTTCTTTCTTTATTTTAGTTTCCACTAAGCAGACAAAAAGTAAATGATTGGTCCCTAAATAGTCCTTTAGAGCTAATTGTTTATTAGGAAAAATTAAGTCCTCTAACGTTCCATATTGTACAGTTCATGAGGGGAGTTCAGGTTTGGTTTTCCTCTTGGATCTCCTACTTCCTGATCCCATTATAAGCCATAGATCCATATCTGCTTAATGACTTTTAATTCACTGCTAGACTCGATTATCCCTGCATTATTGGAAGGTGACACATTTTCTTCTCCGTCATCTTGGTTTGGTATATCAGTCAAGCATCACCTATTTTATGTTTCTTCATTTTTACATATATTTTGTTATATGCTTGAGTTTATAAGAGCAGTAACTTCAAGCGACTGATTATCAAAGGGACTTGATGCATTTGTATCTGATGAATCTGCTAGCTAATCATTCCTATCTAGATTAGTACCACTCTTCACACTTGTATCAGAAGTTTCATATACACTTTGGTTTTCTTTTCCTTTTTTTTTCCAACTGGGGCATTTCCTTATTTTGAATTACATGACTCTCCAAATTATTTATTTTGCTATTGTTGATCATCATTATTTGGAACTCCATTAGTAACTAACAGGGATATGTGCTATGTGTACCCTTACTTCTTCCTCAGCTTTGTGTTTTTTAGGGATCCAGATCTTGGCTTTGTCCTTCATGTGAGGCTTCCACAAGTGAGATAATTGTATTTTATCTTTAATTAATTTACCACCTTCACCATACCTCATTATAGGAATGGTTTCAGGCATGCTTTCTCACACTCATCTTCAACACATAACCTAGCATAACCCACTCTCTTGATGTTTTCAATATTCTCGTCCATGGCAAGAAGTGTGCCAATGAAGCTAGCCAAGTAACTTAATCCTTCCGAAGACCAATACTCAAGAGGAGCCTTGTGTATGTTAATTCATATAGGTAAAGTTCTGATCTTTGCTTTATCTCCCATTTTCTAAAGAATAAAGGTTTAACTTGTATATGCCAAGGCCCTAAGTCCATCACCCTAGTCACCATTTCAACCAAAAAGAATAGAAAGATGAATAGGTCATCTTCTGTGATGAGAGTGGTTTGAAGACTCCATTTTGTTCCAGTTGAGTTTTGCCCAATTTTAAACACTCGGGTATGCCATTCTCTTATCCAGAAAGTATCCTAAGGGACAACTGCCATTTGTTACCTCCCAACTGTAACACAGCTTCTGGTGTAGACATAGGTTCCTCTACAACATTAGAAACAAATCACAAGCTTCCAAAAGTTTCTGGATCTCCTACAACCTAACTCCACGTTGGATTTTCTACCTTCCGTAATGGACTGTGAGGTGGGGAGGGTGTGGGGCAGGTAGATAAAGGAGGAAAATTTGTCGCCATTGGAGGAGATGGAGACAAGGATGAAGCCCTGGGCAACATTTTACTGTTAACGATAAATTGTCAGAACTCGATGCTTAATAAAAAAGCAAGCTATTAAAAAAGGCAAAAACCTAGTTCAAACCAGACAGAAGAAGTAGTTCGAGTGGGGAAGCAAATGTAGAAGAAGAAGGTTAGCAGGAGAAATAAGAGGGCCGAGGCAAGGAGACATTTAAAGAGAGTAGGTTTCATGTTTTGGTGTAGGTGGAGGAGTAGAGATAAGGGCAAAGAGAAGGAGGAGAAAAGTAATGGCTATAATATGAAGTGTTATCTTAAAACATCTTTAGTTAAAAGTACATACGTACATTGCATAGGTTATGATTGCAAATGAAAATAAGTTGGAGTTAAATTGCAATGAATTATAAATGTTGCAAAAAAGGATCTAGGACTTTTGTACTAAACCCGAAGTTGTAAAGGATGGCTAGTCCCTTTTTATTGTAAGTTCACATCAAACTATCTTCATCATTAGTGATTATTCTTTGATGTTGAAGTTTCTCTAGGATTGAATATAGGAGTTCCACCTCCCTTCTCGCAGATGTATTATGTATATTAGTCCATATTGGCAAGTACTTAGAATTTTCAAAAGCCTCAACCACTTTGATGTTATTATTATTGGACAGAAGCTAAAGCTTCAAGAACGTTGTTTTAAGGTTTGTTTCTCTTACCCAATATGTCATTCCGCAAAATAATAGTGTTACCATTGCTAACTTTCTGTTTGAAAGATGAAGAGTTTAAATAGGGCTTTAGGCTAGGATTTTGATGTCCTAGAGTCCAGAACATTTATTACTATATTATAGGATGTGCATCCTCCATGAATCCAAATTCTAACCATATTTGATATATATATTTTTCTTATAGAAGCTTCTATTTAATGGCAAATCTCCACTACCATTTACTTAAGAGGGTCTCAATTTTAATGAAAAAATCTTCCACACCCATTCCACATTGTTCTTTTGTTAAGCAAACAAACTGAAGGGACATCACAAATTTTCTAACATTTAAAGCTCCTTCCAAAAGAAATCTGCACCTTGGTTGGTTGGTTGGTTACTCTTATCCCTTTATAGCTTCTTCACTTGCATTGTATGTTCTTTTGGCAATGTCTCATCAACACAGGTACAAGCTACAATGATGATAGGTTATAATAAATAGAATACATAATCACTCAATGGAACCAAACATCTGTTGATGCTCCATCATTTCCCCCTTTTTCTTTCTAATTTCTTTATATAACAATTAACTTTCATTTAATTTCCAACTTCAACTCTTCTATCATTTCCATGCACTCATATTAGACTATGGTTGTCTCATGATTATTTTAAACCATGTTTAGCATTTAACACTTCCTAGAAATTGTTGTTATTAATGTCACTTATATGTAATTACACTTAGTGATGGAAGCATTAAACAATATGAATTAATGATTTTGTGGAAATAAATGAAAAAGATGGGGTATGGAATAATACCATAAAGATGTATTTAATCTCATTAATGATTGAAGAAGTGAAGAAGAAAAATCAAATAACTACTAATTTTTCCAAAACTGGTTGAAAGAATATTAAGGTAGTCATTCAAACAAAATTTAATAAAGAATATATTGATCTTCAGTTGAAGAATAAGTATAATAGATTAAGAGCTAGATTGAACAATTTCATGAATTTACTCAAAGAAATAGAAATCAGTTACAATTCTTTTACCAGTGAAGTTAATGTTATAATTGAATGTTGGGAAAACCTATTTAAGGTAAAATATGTCTTTGTTTTTATTAATATAACATAGTATATAATATTTGTTCTTATGTTTCATTTTCATCGTTATAGGTGTATAAAATGACTCACAAATTCAAGAAAAAAAAGATGTAAGAAATTTTTAGACTTGTGTTATATTTTTAGAGATACTACTGCAATTGGTTTGCATACATATACATTAACTAAATCTTCCATCAAATAGTACATAAGAGGAACGTAGAATTGATCTTGATGAAGATTGCTCGTATAATGAAAAAGGAGATCAAGTTATAAGTTCACCATTTAAGAGAAAGAAATCTCCTAAGAATAGGAAGACAAAGAAAACACATTCTAACATTGTAGAAGAGATCTTGCTTATAATTGGTGAACAACTGAAAAGTAAGAATGATTTACTTAAGAAAAAACCGAGTGAAACATCATCCACTACAGAGATTAGATCTGGAGCTTCATCAATTAAGCAAGAGTCTAACATAATGATGGAATGTCTGAATTCCTTAGATGAAATGGGTATTGAGGGTGTGAAATATGGAAAATTTGTAAAGGGTTTACATGATTCTCCACTTTACAAAGCTATTTTTATGAAGATGGTAGATTCAAAGAAGTTGGATTATATTATGTCGCTTTAGATATATCTTCATGTTATTCCATATCAAGTTCTTATTAATTTGACACTTCTATATTAAGCACTATTTTATAGATTGAACATTTTAAGTTTGTATTTTGTATGAATATTTGACTGAATGTTAAGTCTATGTTTTATGTGAATATTTTAAGTTTATATTTTTTATGATTTTTTTTCATATTTGATTAAACCTTTTGACTGAATGTTTTGTTAATTATTTAATGTTGGCATTGGAGATACATAGATTCTTTATTAGATTCAGATGATGAACTGATGAAGGTAGTCATTATTTCTCTAGCTGGAGAAAGACCAAATCTTTTTATTTATAAAAGCAACCATATAGAACTTTTACTCTATCAGGTCATGATTGAATATTAGAACTTTTGAATGGTAATCCTACAAGGATTTATTAAAACTTAAGAATGAGCAAGATAATCTTTTTAAGCTTATGTGATGAGTTGAAGAGTTTAAGAGACTTGAAGGCAACAAGTCATTTGATTGTGGAGGAACAAGTAATAATTTTCTTGATGAATATAGGCCATAGAGAGACAATTAGAATTAATGTAGAACGTTTTTTATATTCGACCTGGACAATTTCGAAGTACTTTCGCAAAGTCTTATATGAAGTTAATCGTCTTAAAAAAAAAAGTCATCACTCCACCATCCTTTACCAATACACCTCCTGAGATTCATTATAATTCAAAATTATTTCCATATTTTTAGGTACATTCATATATTTAATTACTATTTTAATTATGCTCTTATGGTTAATAATTATTTTAATAGGATAGTTTTATTTTTTAGGATTGTATAAGAACATTATATGGTATAAATATTGATGCATATGTTTCGATCGATGAACAAATACCATACAAGGGTAAAAGAATTAATGCAACCAGAAATACTATATGTTGTTGCTTATTTGATATGCGTTTTACATATGTAATGGCTGGATAAGAAAGTACTACAAATGACTTTGGGGTTCTCTTAGAAACAATGACAAATCCAGCGAATCAATTTCCAATTCCTCCACAAGGTACTATATTATTTTAAATAAGTATAATAATTATGATTAACTTTTAATATCTTTTTGTTAATATTATGTTTTTTATGTTAGGTAAGTTCTATTCGGTTGATTCAGGCTACACCAATATGCATAGATTTCTTATGTCATACCAAGATAAGAGATATCATTTGTGAGATTATAGAGGAAGAGGAAGACTTCAAAGTTCATAGAAATTGTTTAATAACAAACATTCTTCGTTAAGAAATTTTATTGAAAGATGTTTTGGTGTTTTAAAAGTAAGATTCTCTAGACTTTCAAACATGCCGAGTTATGATATGAAGAAACAAAAATTTATAATTATTGACTTTTATGTTATACACAATTATATTGGAATGTATGGACAAAGCAATGAATTGTTTGACAATTGTGCTAAAAATGAAGAACAAATTAAGGAAAATGAAAATGAAGATACAAGTTCTTAAGTAGATTATAATATAACTCCAGCTCAACTTTGAAGTATGTCTTAAAAGCAAGATAAAATTGTTAAACAAATGTGAGAT
>JAOTAZ010000005.1:35549947-35566566 GCA_025629785.1 Erythroxylum oxycarpum
GAAGTAAAGCAACTTTTGGCCAAACAGTTCGACATGAAGGATTTAGGTGAAGCATCTTGTGTCCTCGGTATACAGGTCCACCGAGACAGATCTCAACACACATTGAGTCTCTCGCAAAAGGCATATATTGAGCGAGTGCTACAAAGGTTTCATATGGCTGATTGTAGACCGGTTGTAGCACCTATCTCTTGTGGAGAGAAATTGTCTTTGGCACAGTGTCCAAAGAATGAAGTTGAAAGAGAGGCTATGAGGAATATTCCATACTCTAGTGCAGTAGATAGCTTGATGTATGCACAAGTGTGCACTAGACTGGATATTGCATTTGTCGTTGGACTGCTAGGTCGATATCAAGCAAACCCTGGTATAGACTATTGGCATGCAGTCAAACGGGTGTTGAGATATTTGAAGGGTACCAAAGATTATGTATTGACATACAAAAAGGTCAATTATCTGATCCTCATAGGGCATACGGACTCTGATTTTGCTATGTGTCCGGATGATCGCAAATCCATATCAGGATACATCTTCATGATGGCAGGTGGTGTGGTATCGTGGAAGAGTGTCAAGCAGACACTGGTAACTTCCTTGACCATGCATGCAGAGTTTGTTGCATGTTATGGAGTTGCTACATAGGCGGTTTGGCTCAGAAACTTAATTTCTAAGTTGTCTGTAGTGGATTCGATAACTAGACCCATTCTGTTGTACTGTGATAATCTTGCTGCAGTGTTGTTCAGTAATAACAACAAGAATATCACAGGGTCTAAGCATTTAAAGGTCAAATATTTGACCATAAAGGAGTTGATTCAGAAGGGTGACGTTGAAGTGGAGCACATCAGGACTGAGGAAATGTTGACTAATCCCTTAACTAAAGGACTTCGCCCATTAGTTTTTGTCGAACATATATCCAATATGGGCGTGTTGAAATCCTTAGATAGCATTAGCTAGGGATCCTTGTATTTGTGTATTATATTATGACATTACGGTTTTTGTTAATGAAAATGATCATTTTCTTTTATCCTCAATAATTTTGTACAAAGTCATGATGCATATAGAAGTCTTGAGAGTTGTGTTAATCTCGAGCATTTTAAAGGTCATAAGGGCATATATAAAGATTGACTTTGCATCTATGTCATTCAACACATTAAGTTCATATGGATATCCTTAAAGTTTCGTATGACATAGAGGGATATGAGGTTTTGGTCCCATAAAGAAATTCTCTAATGTTGCTTAGCATCCAGTGAGAGAATATAGGATTTCTCTGTTGCAATTTAGTATAAAGTTGGAGAAATCGAGACCTATAAACGAAGATGATACATTTTAGATCATATAGGTATCATCGTAGTTTGCCATACTCTGTTTTCCCATTCATGTTAGTGAGGTATTAGATATTTGTGATTATATTGGACCTGTGTCACATATGACACATGTGTTTGATATCTTTCGGTATCAAAGACCTTGCAGGACATAATGGTGGACTTTCATTACCTTTGGATTGAATATGTTTTAAAATTGGTACCACTATAGTAGCGTAGCTTTACCAAATTTTTAACTGTTTTGAACTTGGCAAAACTGCAATTAATAATTATCCATTTTTGTCCAAGGGGGAGAATGTTGGACATTTTTGCCCTTAAGGTTAGGGGCAATTTTGTCCTTCTTCTTGTAAATAGACAGTTATTAATTGTAATTTTGATTTTCAATCAAATTATCAGTTAAGTTATGTAATTCAATCCAGATGACGGTAATAAAGTTGCCCAATAAATGATCTAACTAAGTGGGTCAAAATTCGGGAGGAAAATGGATCCCTTTCAGTGTGGACCCGGTGCATATCGGCCTTGTGATGGGGAAGCCCAATATGGAAGCTATATAAAGGTTTAGGTCTCCTGCAGTTACTCAGTGATTCACGAGCATAAAGTTCTCTGACTCGTTAAGAGAGCTCATGATTGAGCAAACTGTAGAAAGGCATAGAACGGACGACGGTGAGCAACTTTCCCAATAGGCCCGGAGTCATCGGAGTTCGTTTGGAGATTGAAAACTACTTCAGAAGTCAGGATGGATCCGAAACTAGGTATTCCGCAATTCCTTCATTTTTATCCTTTCATGTTTGATCCTGGGACCGTAATAGGGTCTGTGCTACGTGCTACACTTTATCCATCAGTAAATAATTCCACATGATTTGAGGCCTTCGTAAACCTTTCTCGTATGTTATATCCACCATGTAAGGGATCAAGTTTCAAATTTGTGTAATGTTGTAAAGTTTTGCCTAACATCTAGACAACATCGAAAAAAAGCGCTAAAAAATCTCTAGGTCTACGCTTGTTGCTTACAAAATTTGACTCAAAGAAAGACTTAGATTTCGAAGTAATATTCTCTTGTTCCCCTTTTTTAATGTGGATGGAAAAGTCTTAGTTCCTCTTTCATAGTTCAGCAAACACAATATTTTCGTTATACAGAGCAAACAATCCTACAGCAGCCTTAATTTATTAACTCAAACACATAACGACAAAAATTAACGTTGGTAATAGAAATATTACTATTTAACTCAGTGTTCAAATAAAAGACAGTAAACATATGAAAATAAGAAGATTAGCTAACATTGCTAAAATTCCTTCTAGGCTATAACCCCACCTCTTAGGCAAAATTCCCCACCCCTTTTTATAACTCTCTAGAATAATCTCTCTCTTTCCACTTTCCTTTTATGCTTTGATTGTCTGTCTTTCCCATTCATCCTCACCTTTTTCTCTCCCACATATAGTTATTTTGTAACTACCTTAACAGATTGCTTCACCTCAGCATCACTTACTATTTCCCTATTTTGCCCCTTTTTTCTCTTGTAATACACTGAATCATTCTCTCCAAATCTTAATAGAGTAAGGGGATCGTGCCTATATAAGGCTATAAACGGGGTCATGTCGATAGCCCATGATAAGTAGTATTATACCAAAATTCTACCCATGGAAGCCATTTCGGTCATTGTTTTGGTTGTGTTCCAGAAAAACATCGTAAATAGGCCTCTAAACTTCAATTGACCACCTCTATCTGTCAAAATTAAGTTTAAGAGTTATACCTGAAAGGCGAAACAATTCAGACCAAAATTGACTTACGAATACCCTATCTTGATCTAAAACAATGGTGTGTGAATACTCATCCAACCTATCAATCTCTAGAAAAAATATTTCAGCCACTTGTTTTACCGTGAATGGGTGTTTGTGTAGTGCCCCCTTACCGCAGGGTACACATCGGGACGCCTGAAGGTCATTCCAGTACATATCCTACGATAAGGGCAAGCTACGATCGATCACTACATTTACTTCAAATGGCATGGTATCATAATTCACTTATAAAGCATCATATGAAAAACCACAATATTTTAAAATCAACTTTTTTCTTCATTTCATTTCACAAAACCAAATGTCTACATTGTATCTTTCAACATTTTCAATATGTACATCATCAAAACCTAATACAAGGGCACTACATGAAAGAGGGAAATATTCCCAATCTAACTAATCTGTCCAAAGTCCTCGTTACTGACCTTTAAGCCGTGACTTCTCTTGCCAATCACAATCCACACGGCTGGTAGAGACTCTCAGTTACTAGAGTCGTCTTTTGGTCCTGAAAAGACAACGTTACAATTTTGGTGAGTTTTGCGAACTAAGTGAGTAAACCATCATTGATGATTTCACCGGATCACATACACACATCATATATCACACAATTAGTCATTCTAAACCTACATTTATTATTCAGATACTCATATAATAGGACATATCATATAGTCATTCAACACAGCTTTGCAAAACATTGATGAATTTCAATCCTATATGAATGTTATATGCATGAGACTCACATTCGTTCTTATTATTATGACCAAGTGCCTAACACAACTTATACAAATATTGGCCCATAGGGCTCAATTAGTGCAGAATAAGAAATCACAGAGCAAGGTTCTACGTGGAAGCGCTTCATACTGGCAACTCAAGTCACAACGCCTTTATCTGATCATGCATTTTATGAAATGCATCAAATACATATATGTCATATATCATATATCGCAATCACATATGATGCTCACAATCAACGAACCTAAGCCCGGTATTCAACTTTCATTGAGAATCAAATGTCATTCATATCACATCAAAGCACTCCCAATACATGCCTAACTATTAAACTCCTTGGACTTCAAGTCCGGAATTTAGAAACAATTCACAAACAATTTAGTAATACAGAAGTTTAACAAATCAAGTCAATTCAAAATAAATCAATCTTAGAAAATCATCTAGGTTGACTCACAGTATGCTCCAATAAGCTATTGCCTAGATGAACCGGCAATGTCTGGAGGTTGACGTTCCAGTTGCTCCTTTGTTAAAGACTCCAGAAGCTTCAACTATCTTCAAGCCCTAACTCCATACAAAATACGTAATCCATTGTGAACATTAATCATCTTCAGGTTTTTCCTAAAAACTTCACAAGGTGGGATTGATTTAGGAAAAGGGAGAGACGCTGAAATCTCTTAGAGGTGTTTGGGGAAAAACTGTGTATTTGGGAGGAAATTCGAAGAAGGTGATTATGACGAAGTCATTTAGACATAACTTAACCTTTAAACTCTCAAAGAACAGTAACCTACTTCTAGCAAAAGTACAATAAGCAACTTGACACTTGTTACTTTCCTATGGTCTAAGCTCTAACCAAGTTTCTTTTGAACTAAACTTCATTAATTCTATCTTTACCATCCAACTATCTCCAAATCTTCTTTTTCCTAATTTCCATAATACTCTATAAATTATGAAAATAAATCCTCAATTTACCAACATTCACAATATATACATCTATAATCCCATTAGTCAATAATATTTTCCAATATAGATAAATTCAAAATTCCCCAAATTTCCAAACATCCCAATTTAACTCAATTATATCTGGAGTCATTCATGAATGCATGTACAATTATTTTCATATACAGAAAAATTTGTTATTCATGTATATGCGTATGGCATATTATGCATGAGCATGAAGAAGCATTTCTAAGCCTCTCATAAATCACTCGCATTTACTATTTTAACCTTCCCACAAGGAATGGGATGTTACAGTTTGAGGTGAATGAAATGTCTATACTTGGATAGTTGATCCACTAAGATGAGTATAGTGTCGTAACCATTGACTTTGGGAAATCCTCCCATGAAATCTATGCATATATCCTCCCAAAATTTGATCGGTATTGAAAGGTGTTATAATAAACCGACTAGTCTAAGGGCTTCATACTTATTTCTTTGGCACACCTCACATACTACTACAAATTATCGAACATCCCATTCTAAAGCTTCCCGAAACAATATGGCTACTAGCCTTTTGTAAGTTTTGAAAAATTCAGAATGACCCATGATTGGTGAAGAATGAAAGTCATGCAGTAGTGTTGGCATTAAAGAGGATCCTTTTGGTCTTACCAACCACCCTTTGTAAAGTAAGGTTCCTTGTTGTAGAGAATACCTTGAGTGAGTATTAAAGCCCTTTAATAAATCTAACATAATCTGGTGCAGCTTTGCGTCTGTCGCTACCTCTTCTATAAGCCCCTCAATTTGTGATGTCTATATTGTAGATATTGCCACCAACTCTACTCTTTTAGATAATGCATCAGCAATCCTATTTTCTTCCCTTGGCCAATATTGGATTTCAAAATTATATCTCATTAGCTTGATTACCCAAATTTACTGGTCTTCCCCTAGCACCCCTTGCTCCATTAAAAATTGAAGACTTTTCTAATCAATTTTGATTACAAAACATCTTCCCAGTAAGTAATGTCGCCATTTCTGAACAACAAACACTATGGCTATCAACTCTCTCTCATAAACTGATTTAAAACGATTGTGGGGTGATGAAGTGTGGTTGATATAAGCTAATGGACGCCCTTCTTGCATTAACACAACTTTTAGGCCCAGTCCAGATGCGTCAATTTCTACTATAAAAGGTTTCTGGAAGTCTGGCATAGATAATACAGGTATTATAGTCATAACCCTTTTTAAATTTTCAAAAGCTTCAGCCACTTCCAATGTCCATCCAAATCTATCTTTCTTTAACTGGCTTGTTAGAGGCTCCGCTATCTTTCCATAACCTTTAAAAAAATGACAGTAATAACCAGTAAGACATAGAAATTCTCTTAACATTTTTACATATTTTGGTACCGACCAACTTAACATGGACTCCACTTTCGTTGGATCGACTGCCACCCCCTCAGCTGAAATTATATGGCCCAAATATTCAACCCTTTCACTTCCAAAAACACACTTTTTTTAGTTTACCATTAGTTTGTGTTCCTTAAGCAAGGTTAACGTTGTATGGAGGTGCTCTATATGTGTCTACTTGTCCCCAATATACACTAGTATATCATTAAAAAAAACTAGTATAAAACTTCTCAAATAGGGATGAAATAAATCATTCATGATTACTTGGAAGTTCATCGGTGCGTTTGTCAATCCGAACAACATGACTCAAAATTTTTATTGACCACTGTGGATGCAAAAGGTTGTCTTCTCCTCATCTCCCGCAGCAATACAAATTTGGTGATACCCTAATTTAAGATCCAACTTTGAAAATATATTTGTTCCGCCTAGTTCATCAAGTAATTCATCAATTGCTAGGATTAGAAATTTATCTACCATTATCATTTTATTCAGAGCCTTATAATCTATACAGAACCTCTAACCACCATCATTTTTTTGAACTAGCAATATCGGGCTTGAGAAGGGACTATTGTTAGGCAGAATTAGTCCAGCTTCCAACATCTCTTGAACTATTTTCTCAACTTCGTTCTTTTGATAGTGGGGGTAATGGTATGGCTGTAAATTCAGAGGTTGTACCCCTTTCACCAGTCTAATGGAACGGTCTCTAGCTCGTTTTAGAGGTAGGGTGTTCGGGTTGGTGAATAAATCCCAAAAGTTGTATAACAACTCCAAAACCTCACTGTCTTCACTCACTGATTCCAGCACCTTTGTATCCATTACTACCGTTAATTATACTACAAAACCGTGCTCAATATCTTTCACTGACTTCATCAGGGTTCTCATAGTGACTTCCATATTTGACATAGATGGGTCACCCTTCAAATTGAACCATTTCCCATAAATTTTAAACTTTAAAGTAAGCAATTGCCAATTTGCTTTTACCTCTCCCAGTCTTGACAACCACTCTACACCCAACATAATGTCAACATTTCCTAATTAAAGAGCCAACAATCCCTATTCAATTTTAATCCCTTGAAACTTTAACTTTATACCTTTACAGACTCTTTGTCCTTTAATCTAAAACTCGTCTCCTATTATTACTCCAAATCCTTTAGTAGGCTCAATTTCCAAATTACTATCTTTAACTAGAATCTCAGAGATGAACTTTCGGCTTGCACCACAGTTGACTAGAATACGTACCTCATGACCATTTAACTCACTAGTCAACTTAAAGGTCTTATACGGGCCGATTCCAACCATTGAATAAGCTGACAAATCAATTTGGGTCCCTTTTATAATCATCTCAATCCTTATTTCCTTAATCGTCTGGGTCCCTAAAAAGCTAACGGCTCCCAATCTACATTTTCCCCTTTGACTGCCAACAGTTGTAGTTGACAATTCCGACGCCTATGATTTAGCTCAAAAGTTTCGTCACATAGGAAGCAAAGGCCCCTCGCTAACTTATTCTAAATCTCTTCATCTGTTAGTCGATGATAGGTGGTCATCGATCCCTCATTATTAACTATGTTGATCCTTCGGTAGAATGGTTGGTGTGGGGGGAAAGTCTAGCTTAGGTTGGATTGAAGGGAGTTTGTGTTTGGGTGTTGTGAGTCTGGTGATTCGAGTTGGTTGGTTGTGTTTGATGGGTAGAAGTTGGGTGAATTGAGTTTTTAATTAAGATAGGTTGACTGGGGTTTTTTGGGTTAGGAGTTGAATGTTGGGTATAGTGGTAAGAGTAATGGGTTAAGGTATAAGTGTTTGGGCTAGTGGATTGAAATGTTGAAGGAAACAATTTGCTTTGGGATCCATTTAGATAACTTATAGTGGACTTGGGTCTCCCTTTGGACTCTCTCATTAAATATATAATTTGGGTTTTATCTTCCACCTTTTGGGTTGTCCCTATTACTTGAGCCAATGTATTAGGCCCTAAAATTCTTAGTTCAGCCCGGATTCCCTCCTTCAACTCATTAATGAAAGCCCCCTTCAGTAATTTTTATGATAAATTGATCAATGGTGCTACTAACTTCTCAATCTAAGTTCTATACTCAAACATCGTTCCCTATTTTCAGAGTGACAGTAACTTCTCATAAGTCATCCACTCCTGTGACAGTCAGAATCAGTCTAGTAAAGCCTTCTTGAATTTGTCCCAGTATGTGATAGGACTTCTGGATTCCACCCATTGCAACCACATCAAGGCTAACCGGTCCATATAGACTATGACAACCGAAGTTTTATCTCTCTCAAAATACGATTCACTACAAAATACCTCTCTACTAAAAAATCCACCCTATCAGATCTTCTCCAATGAACGTCGATAGATCCAAACGTCGTGGGTTTTGCTACAATCCCACCACCGTGTGTGGGGGTTCATTTCCTTCAACATGATGTTAGTTTTCCAGTAACCCCATCTCTGGTTCTCTATACCTCTGATTAGCGCCTTCATTCCTTTCTTCCTATTCTGCCTCACCGCCTTGAGCCGTTGAATACTCGGTAGGATCTTTTCCCTGTCTTTATTGTTGATTGTTTTGGTAAACCAGTGTCACTAGATCCTTAAGTTCATTGACAACTTCTCATATCATTTGAATGTCATTCTCTAGTCCCCCTATTTTTCCAACTAACTCTCTTTTTGCTTTTTCTATCCTTGAATACATTATAGTACTAATCATCATCCAGTCCCAGTCGATTTTGATATCAAATATGTTAGATTCCTCCTTCAGAGTTTAACAAACACAATATTACCCATGTACATGGCAAACAATCCTATTGTAGTCCTAATTTATCAACATAGACACTTAAGAAAAAATCAACATTGGTAATGAAATATTACTATTCAACTTAGTGTTCAAATAAAAGACAGTAAACATATGAAAATAAGAAGACCAACCAACATCGTTGGAAATTCCCTTTAGGCTATAGCCCCACTGATATGAACTGGGTAGAAATAACAAAAGAATTTAAGAAGCAATACTGAGTTTACAATGTTAGAATGCTAAAACATTATATTCTCAATAAAATAGTCTTTATGGAGTGGACAACTCTCCTAATACAAATTGAAATTCAAAAAATAACCCTCTAAAGCTGTCATCCTAATAGGTATTTATAGATTAAAACACCTACTAAAATAGTTATTGAATATGGAATAACAGATGTAAATAACAGAGGCTAAAAACTAGGAAACCAGAATATCATGCAAAGTAGTTCCACTTCTAATGGGATTCTACTGGAAGATCGTGGACCCAGTCAAGTTTGGTTGATTCAAGTTGCTGGTAAACTACCTCTGTGAGTGGGTGTATAGGTGGATCAATCCTACATGGTCTCCTAAGGTAGGTCCACAGAGGTGGTAACTTATTAGTGCCTTCCCCTTGAAAACTAGCCTTGTCCTCAAGGCGAAATGTTGGGAATTGGGCTGCCAGCAAGTCATATTCTTCCCAGCTAGCTTCCTCTAATGGACGTTGTACCCATTGCACCAATAATTCTAACCATAATACCCCCGTGCCTTATACCCATCGATGAGCTACGATTTTGTCTGGTGCCACATTAAATTCCCAATCAAAAGTAATGGATAAATGGGGTGATTCAGAAGGTATTGTGTTGCCTTTTGCTAGTCGAAGAAGTGAAACATGGAAGATGGGGTGTACTTTAGATGTTGCAGGTAGTTTTATTCATAAGCAATTGGTCCCACTTTGCGGACAATTGCGTAAGGACCAAACTACCTGGGAGAAAGTTTTTTATGTGGTCATCGGGCAAGTGATTTTTGCCTATAAGGTTGGACACGGAGGAACACAGAATTGCCAAACTTCAGATTATTATAACGACGTTTGGAATTGGCTTGAGCTTTCATTCGGTATTAGGCACGAAGAAGGTTTGAACGTAAAATTTGCAACATCTGATCATGCTCAAGCAATTGTTCCTCCAGCTCAACTATCTTTGTCTCTCCTAGCACAAAAGGATGCAAGGTAGGGGGTTCTCGACCATACGTGATTTGAAATGGTGTCATCTATGAGGATGAATGATAACCTGTATTAAAGGAATACTCAGCCCATGGTAGGAACTTTGACCATGTTTTGGGCTGCTCTTGTGTGAAAGATTGGAGATAGGTTTCGAGGCACCGATTGACAACTTCAGTTTGTCCGTTAGGTTGTGAATGATAGGTAGTTCCCATGGGAAGCTTGGTCTGACTAATCCAAAAGAGTTCCTGGAAAAAAGTGTTGAGAAATATAACATCTCGGTCTGAAAGAATGGAATGTGGTATCCCATATAATCGTATAATCTCTCTGTAAAAAATGGCAGCCACAGTATTGGCAGTAAAGAGGTGAGATGGAGCTAAGAAATGGGCATACTTGCTAAACTTGTCAACGGCCACCGGAATTGTATCATAACCTGCTGAACGAGGTAAGCTCACAATAAAGTTGATAGATATGTCTTCCCATACTCAATGTGGGAGAGGTAAAGGTTGCAAAAGACCTGCCGAAGCAAATGTCTGGTACTTGTTTTGTTGGCAAGTTAGACAATTTTGGACATATTTTTTGACATCTTGCTTCAAATGGGGCTAAAAGAAATTGGTAGTCACCCTTTTTAGAGTTTTTAAGTAACCACTATGCCCCCAAGTAGGAGTGTTATGGGCTTTAACAAGGATTTTGTCTTTTAGTGGTGGAGTATCGGGAATAACTAACCTTAACTTATAAAATAAGTAGTGGTCAGTAATATGAAAATCAGGATGCAAATCGGGTTGTTGGATGATCTGCTCAATGAGTAACCAGTTAGCCTAAGAAATCTCTGTAGTTCTTTCACATTTTGTAGGATAGACCACCCCATAACTGCTGAAATGTTTTTTAGATCTACAGCTACCCCTTGTTGAGAAATGACATGCCCTAAAAACCCAATTTGTGGCACCCCAAACAAACATTTTTTTAGATTAGCAAAAAAAAAGTTGGTGGCCAAGAGTTGAATTGTAGTTCAAAGATGATCTTGATGCTGCTGCATACATTTACTAAAAACCAAAATGTCATAAAAAAAACACCAGTATAAATTTACGGAGGTGTGGTCTAAAGAGGTCGCTCATGGTAGCTTGAAAAGTGGAGAGTGCATTCATTACCACAAATTCATAGTGCCCTAAATGTGTGCGAAAGGATGTTTTGTGTATGTCATCTGGATTCACTCTGATTTGATGGTACCTCGAACGTAAATCTATTTTGGAAAAAATGGTAGATCCATGTAACTCGTCTAAGAGTTCATCTATATTAGGGATGGGGTACTTATCTGGAATGGTGATTTTATTAAGGTTGCGGTAATCGACATAGAATCTCCAAGAATCATCTTTCTTCTTTACCAGTAACACTGGACTAGCAAAGGGACTCTAGCTTGGTCGAATGAATCCCAAAGCCAATAAAGTAGAAACTTGGTTTTCTATTTTAGTTTTTTGACGGTAAGGGTATAAATTTGGTGGTATAGCATTCCGAAAGTAGTGGTATTTTGTGTGAGTGAGTACGAAAGGGTGGTAAAGTCTGTAGTTCTTTAAATATATTGGTAAATTCTAAAAGCAGTGGTTGGATAAAAGAAGGAGCCTCTGGTATCTTAGGTAATCTATTTAGAACCTGAAAAGAAACATCTTCTGAATCTTTTATTCGAACTCCTTGTAGTTTATACCTTCTGCCATTCAGAAAAAATACCATGAACATCTCATTCCAATTTTCTTGAACAGTATTCAAGGATGCCAACCATTTAATTCCCAGGACTAAATCCATGCCTCCAATGGTGAATGGAAAGAAATCCTGTACAATGGTGAGATTGGGTTGCTGAAATGAGAGGTCTTTGCATAGTTTATCACATCAAACGATATCTCCATTATCAATTTGAACTCCAAAGGCTGTAACCGGTTGTACCCTAAGGTCTAACTCATCAACGGTGGTGTTAGAGATAAAGTTGTGGGTTGATCCGCTATCAACCAAAATGATGACCTACCTTTGACCAATTCTCCCCTATAGGTTCATGGTGGTACCCGAAGTTTTGCCTAAAATAACATGTAAAGAAATCTCAACCATATCATCCAGAATGGGAGTTTCTTCGTCAAGTGGAACTTTAGTACTTTCATCACCATATGTAGGTTCCATAAGTGTAAAAGTGGAATGTTTACAGCGGTGATCGGGTGCAAATTTTTCATTACACTAGAAACAGAGCCCTTTGGCAATTCAGTTCTGCTTTTCTATTTCCCAAAAATTTGCTGAGCTTGAATGAGACTGCAGGCGAAAAGAGGGATTAGAAAATCTTGAACTTGCAGTAAAAGAGTATGATACCTGGCTTTCCCAAATTATGTTGGCATTTGGTCGAGATGAAGGTTGTGTTGTGGTTCGGTTGGAAGTAGTCCAGGTACTCACCTTGGTACTTTTGTTTGAGCCCACTTTGCTTTCAAATTCAAGGGCTAAACTCATTGCCTTGTGTACGATTCGAGGTTTGTGAATCCGTACGTCCGACCTCAATTCTTCCTTCAATCCACTTAGAAAGACTCCTAATAAACAATGCTCTAGCCGTTGCTTAACGGGGGCAGACCTCTTAACAAACTCCTGTTGGTATTCTTGAATGCTTCCCTCTTATTTAATGCTACACAAATACTCATTCGGATTCTGAAATTCTGCCAGTCCATAATTTTCTTGGAGAACTTTCACCAATTCCTTCAAATAAAGTAGTGTTCGCTCACTATTGATCCAAGCAAACAAATCTAAGGTGTCGCCTTCCAGTTGCATGGTAGCAATTTCAACTTTCATATCATCAGAGGTCTGATAATATCTGAAATATTTGTCTTCTTTAAGAATCCATCCACGAGGGTCACCACCTTCAAATTTTGGAAATTCCACATTGGTGTATGGTCGCCTATTTGGGGCCTTGGCCCACCAAGGAACTTCTTGATCTTCATCTTCTGCCGCCATTTGTGCTTTTCCCTTATCTTGTGCGTTTCGGCTAGATTCTGCTTAAGGGAGCGTATTTTGCTTAGGCTTTGATAGCTGCTATTTCAGCAGCTAAAAAATCAATGGTTTCTAGCTTAGAAGATATAACAAACAATTGTTGGGCTATAGGGTTAGTAATGGTTGTGGGTAGTTCGGGTTATGAAGCTGTGGATCTGGTGTTAAGCATGGTCAGGTAACTTGGCTCTAATACCAAAAATAATATAAATTGGGTAGAAATGACAAAAGAATTTAAGAAGTAATACTGAGTTAATAATGCTAGAATGCTAAAACATTATATTCTCAATAAAATAGTCCTTATGGAGTGGACAACTCTCCTAATACATCTTGAAATTTAAAAAATGCCCCTCTAAAGCTGTTGGACCTCGAACTTTCCTTGAAATTTTGAAGTGTCAAGTGACATGAAAATGAGGACATTAGAATAAATAAATAAAAAGAAAATTTTGAATGTGAATAGTTAGATGAGATTAAGATAGGTGAAAAATGCTTTTGTTATTGAAGTTTATGTTAAGGTATGACCTAAAATGTCGTTTGAAGTTTAAATGAAATTGTTAGTGAATAAATTGCTTTAATGGAGTTAAAAATCAAAAAATAAAGAGAAAGAGTGTGAAAATTGAAGAAATAAGAAAGTTTGACTTTTTGGGGTAGAAAGTTGACTTTTTGATTTAGGCCAAATTTGAGAAAATGATCTTCATGAAACTTATAGCTTATGTTAAGAGCTTTCCGTCGCCATAAAGTTTGATATTTTTCGATATCGGGAGTAAACTTTATGATCAGTCAAAGTTTGTTTTGTAAAAATGACCATAAGTGTATATTTGCGTGTATTCGGTTTTGAGGCCACTCGTCGTACGGATTTAGTCTGAATTGGAGTAAGTGGTCTACATGAAAGTTGTAGCTTATCTTTCAATCTTTCCGATGCTATAAAGTATGCAATTTTGGATGTGGAAATTGCAAGATATGAAATTTGGAAGTTTGGTTATGGTATAGGATGACAAATTTCAGGGCAGAAACTTTGAGTGCAAAATTGACCTAGTTAGATGTTGAATTAGCCTTTAAGTTCTTCATGAAAGTTTTAGATTAAGTTTTGATCTTTCCAGTGATGTAAAATTTGCAATTTTTGGATTATCGAATAGGAAGTTATGATTTTTGGAAGTTCTGTTACTGTTTTGAGATGACAAGTAGGGGCAATAATTTTGACTAAATTTTTGACCCCTTTAGAGATGAAATTGATTTTTGAGTTCTTCATGGAAGTTGTAGAGCTTCCTTTTATCTTTCCAACAACACTGAATTTGTCAAATTTGGAGTTCGGGATCAAGATTTATGATTTTTGGAAAATTCGGTTTTATCAATAGATTGAAGTTCTGTTCTTTTGTTTTAAATCCGATCCTTTTGCAATCCTTTGCTTATAAATTCTTCGTCCGACATCCGATTGACTTGGTTTTCAAAGCGTTGGATTCCTAAGACAATTAGCTACTTTTTCATAAGGAATTATGATTTTTAGGAGATTAAATGGAAAGAGATTGATTGAATCAAAGTTAGAGGATTGGTTAAAGGTTATGAGTTAGATAATTTTCTGAACATAGTTCAGTATTTTGCGAAATTCGGGATCTATGGAGATCCAATTGAACTGATTCTTGAGGCAAAATAAAATATAGGCATGAGGCTACAAGTCATGTGAAGAGATCAAAGTTTAATTTAGCCCCTAAGATGTTCAATTTCTGGAGTGAAATTAGGCGTAAGGTTCAGTCGTGGTTAAGTTCAGGTCTGAAAGTATTTTGGTCATAACTCATTCGTTTCTGAACCGATTTGAGCATTTTTTATGTCGTTGGAAACGTAAGACTTAAAGTAACACTTCTCTAGAAGGAGTTGTTACCAAATTATTTCGTGTACCTGCTCAAAATCAGGATGCAAGATGTCAGTTCTTAAAGGTTAAATGAAGGGCAAATTTGGAAGTTCACTAAAAGGGGTAAGTTTTAAGGCTAATAAGGAAGGACTTGTTGGTCATTTTGCTTCATTAATGAAAGAAGATGAGGTGGCTGTCGTTTTAAGTGGGAGGAGTCGATACTTTAGAGGAAAAAGAAAGAAAAGAAACGAAGAAGAGAGGGAGAGAAGAGAGAAGCTTATTCGGTGGAGAGAAGAAGAGGAAGAAGAGAAGAGAGCAAGGTGGGGTTTCGGTTTTGATGGGTTTCAAGCAAGTTTTTTTGTTGTTTTCAAGGGGAAAAGATGGAAGAGCTCAATAACTTCCTTCCAAGCTAGGAAAAATCCGAAAATGGAGAAGATGAAGGTAAGAATCGATTTTCGATCTTTAAATTTTTGGAAGTTTCTTGGTTTAGATAGCTTGATAATGTAATAGATTTTAGATTTCTAAGGTTAATTTTAGTGATTATGCCATCATGATGTTCAATTTTGGATGTTTATAAATTAGGGTTTTTGTCTTGATTTTAGGGGTTTTCGATTTAAGTGAGGATTGGAGAAATTAAGGCTTTAAGCAAGGTCCAAGCATGGAAATGAGGTGGGTACCATATTTATAAGTTGAATTATGAGTTATCTATGTGTTTTCGAAAAATAAAGAACGAAAAAAATATTTTTTTTAATATATTAATTTCAAAAATATTGTTTAATTTATTAATTCTGAGTGACTAAATTATTGTTTTGGAATGATTTAAGAAAGTAATAAAAATTGTTTGAATTAATTGTGTTTGATTTATTGAGTTTTTAATAATAGAATTTGTGAGACATTATGATTTTAGTAATGATTTGGAAATTTCTAAAGTGATGCATTCCTTGATTTTGATAATTGAGAATTTTTTGTGTTTGAATGATTTGAAAATTGTTATGAGGATTTTGGTTGAATTTGTAAATGATGTTGAATTTGAATATGAAAAATGTTTGAAAAATTAAGATTTTCGAATGTTTTTGAAATTGTTTAGAAAATATTGTTTATGCAAATGTTTGAAAAATTAAGATTTCCGAATGCTATTGAAATTGTTTAGAAAATATTGTTTATGCAAATGTTTGAAAAATTAAGATTTCCGAATGCTTTTGACATTGTTTAGAAAATATTGTTTATGCAAATGTTTGAAAAATTAAGATTTCCAAATGCTTTTGAAATTGTTTAGAAAATATTGTTTACGCAAATGTTTGAAAAATTATGATTTCCGAATATTTTTGGAATATGTACAATGATTTAAGAAATTGAAAATTTTAATTTTGAATGTTTTTAAAAATTGTTACAAGTTTTAAATGTTTGATAAATTACGAGAATTTAAGAAATTATGAAAATTGTTACAAAGGTTAGATTTACTTTTTCAAATGATTTGATAAATTGTTAAAAATTTATGAACTTCTTTATGCTTGAAGGATTTGTTACTTATGAAAATTGATACATTTGTTATTTATTATTTATGAAGATTTTGATAAATTATCAAAAGCATTGCATACTTTG
>JAOTAZ010000005.1:35648728-35664967 GCA_025629785.1 Erythroxylum oxycarpum
AACTTTGACGCTTTAGATAGGTTCAATATTAGAAAATATTTCAATTTCAATTTGAATTGATTTTTGTTAGAATTTTTAATATGGGTAGAGTGTAAAGCCTGGTAACAATAATTGAGCTTATGTTAACCATTACCAAAATGACTAAAACTAGTTATTTGGATAGTTGATCCTTACCACTTATAAACCCTTTAATATTTTCATATTTAATCAATATGTGATACTCTAATACTCCCCTTTAATTTAAGTGCAACTGGGATTAGACATCCAGTTGTCACTTGAAATAAATACAGCTGTAACCGAATCGGATTGTTAAGACTGGACATTAATTCAAACGGACAACTGAGAAATTAATAATCCGGACTAAACCTTCTTTGATACCATGTTAGAATTTTTAATATGGGTAAAGTGTAGTCTCATTAACAAGAATTGAGTTTAGGTCAACCATTGTTAAAATGTCTAGTCATTTTGATAGTTGACCCTTATTACTTATAAACCTTTTAACATTTTCACGTTTAATCAATATGAGATATTCTAATAATTTTTTTTAATATTTTTAATTTTTTGCAACCTCCTTTTCTATGACATAAGATAAATAAATCATTTATTTTTACTTATTCTTATAATTTTACTTCTTGTTTATTATATACCAGTTTTATAATGGATTAATATTGGTTAAACATTTAAACGTTAAACCTTTTCTTTGACCGGTTTAATGTTCCGTTTTTAAAACATTGACCGTAATATATGATATTGATGATAATATTATGATAAGAATCAATGTTTTGACAATATTATGATAATATTATAATAATATCCTTTATCCTTTATTTTTAACATTTGATTCCAGATTATTAAGAATAAAAGCCTAGGATTATTTAGAATTTATTACATTTATGTCGTTCTCTGTTTTTTTCCATTTCCTGTAACCCAATAAGTAAAAATTAAAAAATAAAGTTTGCATTCATATTCCTAACTCTTTATCACTAGTTACTAGAAAGGACCTAAAGTTATATAGAGTGTTATCGAACAAGTTTTGAAAATATGAAAGAGAAACGTGTAATCCTCTATTTGATCTCAAATTCTCCTATTCTATAGGAACTTCAAATGCATTAGCTATCATATAATTGCACCATACTTATTTTTATAAAATTATTACTTGTAAGTTCACCAATTCCTGAGATGATGAGCATCACCACTCCTTGTGTATATATGCTTTTAAGCTGTTCATCTGCTTAATTTTCCATGACAAACTGGTCCGTGTGATTAATTCTAGGGCGGATTTCATGATAAGGAATAAGAGTAGCCTTGCATGAAACTCAACGAGGAAACAGAATCCAAGCTAGGACTGTTATCCACATAACAGCCCAAGCAATTTTCCTACTGTTCAAATATAAGTGAGCAATATTATCAATTATCCTCTATCATTCCATAATAATCTTCGTATATTACTTATAATTGAATTGATGTTTATAATGCATACTCCAAACAATTCCTACTAAAGCGGAACAAATCATAATAGGGTTATGTTCAATGTAACCAGAAAAAAAGACATTTGTTGAAGATATATAGATTAGATATACATTTATATAACTATAGAATTATATGGATGAAGCAGAATACACAGTTACGAAGCTATGAGATTTGGTCCTGCAGTGAAAATGAAGAAGAAATCTTAAACTTTTGGAAAGAACTATTCCCTCCAAATTGCTTACAGATACGATTGTTTTTATTTTGGATTACAAATCTTTTAACAAACATTTCTATCCCATGTTTCAATCTGAGGATATTCTCATAGATTATGAGGTGTGACAAATTTGCTGCGGATGGACTAATTCGAAATCCAATTGAATTTTCAAAATGATATTTTGTTGATCTTGATCATATTTTTCTGTTCTAAGTTTACTATAAATACAGACATGCATCCTCATCGTCAGCTACCACCTCTTCAATCTTCACCGTCAACATGTCAACTTCGATCAGAGTTTCTTTATTTTGTTCTATTGTTTTGTTCTTCAGCTCTCTTTGCTCTGCAATTGAAGTTACTGTTGATAATAGAGCAGTTAACATCGATGGGGAAAGGAAGCTTATATTATCTGGTGCCATACACTATCCTCGTAGCACTCCTGCAGTAAGTTTTCCTTGTTAACTTCATAGTATGTTTTCGAGCAAATATAATGTCATACATCTTCAATCTCTCATTATTATTATTATCACTTTTTAGTTGCTTTTGTTTATATTTAGTACCTGTCTTCGTTCCGTGCAGATGTGGCCGTCGCTTATCCGGAAATCTAAAGAGGGTGGTCTAAATACCATTGAGACTTACGTATTTTGGAATGCTCATGAGCCTCGACGTCGTCAGGTTTGTTTACTCTGACAGCTTTTGAGCCCCTGGAGTACTTTTGTCGGTAACTTGACTAGGTTTTAATTCCATTTCAACATATCATAAGACGTATGTTCTTTTGCAAGTTCATTAATATGAACATGCTTATTTTTATCTTGTTCTATCAATTCAGTATGACTTCTCCGGAAGCTTGGACCTCGTCAGATTCATCAAAACCATTCATGAGGAACGTCTCTACGCTATTCTTCGGATTGGTCCATATGTCTGTGCAGAATGGAGTTATGGGTAACTATTTCTTAATAAAATCAGTCTTCTGTTTAAGTTTTGTTATTTGTGATCATAATCTTTTGTAAACACGACGTTTTATGTACATTAGAGGCTTGCCGGTCTGGTTGCATAACATACCGAATGTTAAATTGAGAACAGATGATCCTGTCTACAAGGTAAAACTATATAGAACAACCTATTTTCACATTGTCGTATATACAAGGTTGTCTTAAGTTTTAAAACGCTAATGTTGTTTTTTCCTATGTTGTTGATTAAAAAAATAGAGTGAGATGCAAAATTTCACGACATTGATTGTGCAAAAGATGAAGCGTGAGAGACTCTTTGCCTCACAAGGCGGACCTATCATCCTTGCTCAGGTATATACTCTTACCTAATTATGTTAATTATCTCGTCTTATGAAGTTCATTGCTGACTGCTTAAAATCTTATGCATGAAGATTGAAAATGAATACGGCAACGTAGAATGGGCATATGGTTCAGATGGATACAAGTATCTCAACTGGTGTGCTAATCTAGCTCAAGGCTATCATGTTGACATTCCTTGGATCATGTGTCAACAAGACAATGCCCCACCACCCATGGTAATGCAGACCAACCAAGCTCGTGAATGTTCTCTACATATATTTGCACTAGCCAAGACTTTTCTTTTGATACGAGTATACAGATTAGCCTACATATATTTGCACTAACGAAGACTTTTCTTTTGATACGAGTATACAGATTAGCACCTGCAATGGTTATTACTGTGATCAGTGGAAAAATCCCAAATCTGATACCCCAAAGATGTGGACAGAGAATTGGAGTGGCTGGTTTGTCAAACTTTTCATCGTTTATATATATTTGAGTCATAGTTCATTTCAGCGATCTGTTAAGTATTTTACTAAAGAGAAATTGTTATGCTTCAGGTTCAAGAACTGGGGTGCTCAAGATCCGCATAGGACTGCGGAAGATCTTGCTTTTGCTGTTGCAAGGTTTTTCCAGCTTCAAGGCACAGTTCATAACTACTACATGGTTGGACTCTTGAAACCTATAAGTCTGTATTCTGAAATTTGTAGATACATAATATAACATCTACTCGGTATTTTTGTTGCTTTTAGTACCATGGTGGTACTAACTTTGGCAGCACAGCAGGAGGTCCATATATCACAACTTCTTACGATTATGACGCACCCCTTGATGAATATGGTAAGGGAAATCTGTTGCTGATATGTATTTATCTAGTACAGGCTTGTTATGTTACGATGATTTCAATAATTTCTATATAATCATTAATACAGGAAACCTGAATCAACCCAAGTGGGGACATCTCAAGGATCTTCATCGTTTATTGATGTCTATGGAGAGTACTCTTACATATGGTTCAATAAGAAATGTTAACTATCCTGAAAATAGACAGGTAACTGTTTCTAAAGCTATTTGATATTTGGTTTCCTTACTTAAATCACATTTAATCTAATTGATACGCTCAATTTGCAGATTACAATCTATTCTCATGAAGGAAAGAGGAGTTGTTTCTTATCAAATGCACACCCTAGCAAAGATTATACCTTTGATTTTGAAGGTGATCAATACCTTGTTCCTGCATGGTCTGTTAGCATTCTTCCTGATTGCTTCACAGAGGCTTATAATACTGCAAAGGTAAATTATCTAGACCATTCCCATTAGCTCTTAATTGGTATAAAAGCTATAGTTAGGGTTCAACAAAGCTCCTGTTTTTGGTAGGTTAATGCTCAAACATCAATAATGGTCAAGAATCCAAATATCATGGATGATGAACAAGAACCATATAGTTTGAAATGGTCTTGGAAGCGCGAGAATATTCTTCAAGCCATGCCACATCATTCTTTCGCGTTACAAAGCAATCAGCTCTTGGAGCAAAAGGCTGTCACTAATGGCACTAGTGATTACTTATGGCTCGTAACGACGTAAATAATATATTTTATTATACGTCAAATTTATATCGTCTTAATCACAAATCCTCCCCTCTAATAAGTAAGTAAATGGACAGGTTTTTATATGACCAGAATAATTCTCTGTGGAACAAGGATCCCAAAAAGAGTCATTTCCTGAGTGTGCACACCAAGGGACATGTCATTCATGCATTCCTTAATGGCAGACATGTTGGTAAGTTGTTATCTTACTTACTGATAGCTTTAAAATCATAAAAGACAATGAACTTATCATTTTTTTTCTTCTTTTCCTCTAATGCTTCTGGTCTGTTCAACTCTATATCAGGATCACAAGCTGCTAAATACAGTCATTACGAATTCACCTTTGAGAAGAAGATTAAACTGAAACCTGGCATAAACAAGTTCAGTTTTGTTAGTGCCACTGTGGGACTTGCTGTAAGTTATACATATTTAAGTTACTTACGTTAGTACTACCTGTTAATCTCAATACTTATGTTCTTGTTTTATGTTTAGAACTACGGTGATCACTATGATTTGGTAGAATATGGAATCAACGGTCCAGTTAAACTGATGCTGAGGGATAGGTCGGGAACTGAGGTAGCGGCCCAGAATCTCACGGGGGTGTGGAATTACAAGATTGGATTGGACGGTGAAGAGAAAGGACTGTCTGCAGGAAATCCTAAGCCATGGACTGTACATTCCCGTCCCGCTAATACACCATTCATTTGGTATAAGGTAATGACGGAGATAATCTAATTGACACAAGAACCTAGTGACTAGAAGTGATGTTATGTGCTGTCTTATGTGCAGACCACTTTCCCAGCCCCTACAGGTGAGGATCCTGTTGTGGCAGACTTGCTTGGTTTGGGCAAAGGCATGGCTTGGGTGAACGGCCACAACATCGGAAGATATTGGCCAAGCTACCTCTCTTCAGAAGATGGCTGTGATTTTGAATGCAACTATCGTGGATCTTATGGAGCTGGAAAATGCAGAACAAATTGTGGGAAGCCTAGTCAAAGATGGTAAGAAAAATTTTGACGGCGGAAGTAACGCATCATCCGCAGTTATCTAATCTAAGATAAGTTTTCAGGTACCATATTCCGCGATCGTTCCTGAAGGCTGATGACAACGTGCTTGTTGTCTTTGAAGAAATGGGAGGTACTCCAGACCTTGCTAAAATAGAAACTGTTTCTGTAGAAAAAGTATGTGTGAATGGATATGAAGGACACACTGTGGAATTAGCATGTCAAGGTGAAAAGGTTTTCACCGATATAAAATTTGCAAGCTTCGGGTCGCCAAAAGGAACCTGTGGAGATTTCCGTAAGGACATGCATTGCCATGCTGGGAACTCCTTAGATGTTGTTAGAGAGGTAGCAATGTCTTCTTATTTTAAATTTTGTTATGCTTAAGCTGTTGATGACATAATACTAACTGTCTGAATTGCTGTGGTTCACAGGCATGTCTTGGCATGGGTAAGTGTTCATTCAAAGTTGACGAGAGCGCTTTTGGCCCCCTACGCTGTAGAGTTGATGAATACAGGCTGGCTATTGAAGCCGTTTGTTAGTTTTATAGGAATTCTTTAGTGGTAGTTAGTAGTTAATGTTAGAGATCACGTATTCCAAATAAATGTTTAGAAAGTAACAGTTTAGGGTTTATGGGTTGATGAGTGACCCAATAATAAGTTACACTTTGGATCTTTAATTCCATAAAATCATTTTCCATTTTTGGCAAGTAACAGGATGAAGAATTACAGTATCTGACTGCTCCAGAGTAAAGAGCTTGCTACTGTCTAAAATTTACATATCTGCTTGAGTCTTGACATAACCAACTACTAACATTTATTTACATGTTAAAAGTCAAAACTAGGTTGCAATCAATTATATGACTCACCAATAGTCTTTGCATGAGCAACGGCCATTTGCAAAGAAATGAAATCCTGAAGCATCCCTTACAGATATGTCTCTTCCGGTGACGATTGTAACATATTTTAAGAATGTATGGCAATCCCCACAAAGGAGGATATTCTTGAATATTTGAACTGGTTCTCCTGGTCTAGTCATCAGGAGCGCATAAGTTGCCGCCAGTTTTGCGCTATGGTAGAACAAGAAGTCTTTTTTCTGATGCTCCTCTACTTCATGGAGAACAAAGCTTGTGTCGGGCTCATATCCAGCTTTTAGGCATTCCAAGATTAGTATTTCTAGACCACTGTATATGTCTTTTGTTTGAGGATGAGATTTGTCTCGTACAAAGAATGAATGCACCTTATTCTGATGAATTGCCCAACTTCGACATGGGTGCTTCTTAATGCCCTTTTCTCTCATATTCTCCCTCACTATATCCGAGCAATGCCACCTCCCAGAAGCAGAGTACAGATTTGATACAAGAGCATATGTGGATGGATCCTGTGGTTCCATTGCAAGTATGCGCTTTGCTGCACGTTTCCCTATGTTTGTATTCAAATGTAGTCTGCAACTGTCAAGCAAAGCACGCCAAACAGAAGCCTCCGGCTCAAAGGGCATATTGAGGATCAATTGTTCAGCTTCTTCAAGAAGACCCCAGTAACCCAAAACGCTAACCAAGGTGGCAAAAAGCTCTGAAGAGGGCTCGGTGTTATGTACTTTTTTCATAGATTGAAACAAGACTTGACATTCGTTAACTAAATTTGAACTGGTATGCTTATAACAAGATAAAATCAACATGAAAGTGACTGCATCAGGTTGGACACCAGCCTTCTTCAACCTAGACCAGACAGCCAAGGCCTCATCCCCTTGCCTGTGAAGAAGATGACTGGCAATTAGTGCATTCCAAGAAATTATATCATGTGTGGGCATTCTATTAAAGAATCTGATTGCATCAATGATGTTGTAACTCTTAGAATACATGCTTACTATTGAATTTCCCACCCCTAATTCAGCTACCAGCCCTGTTTTAATCGCATGACAATGGAGTTGCTTTCCCATCTCAAGAAATCCCAAAGTTCCGCAAACCCCAAGTATTGAACTCAATGCAATTTCATCCAAAACCATATTCCCTTCATGTTGACTACGATGGAAAAGAGAAATTGCCTCGTCAGGCATACCGTTACGAGCATAACCACATAGCATTGATGTTTGAACTATAGAGCTGCCACGGTCAGTTGGCCAACTGCAGAAAATTTTATCAGCATCTTTCATCCTTCCACACTTTATGTAAGCATCAATAAGAGCTGCTTCAATAATAGAATTCAACATAAAACCAAACTTGACAACAAAACCATGAATTTGCCGACTGATATCCAATCTTGCGAGCAAGCCACAAGCATTCAACACACTAGTGAAAGCAGAATCAGACAATTCTATTCCCTCTTGGGCCATCTCAATAAACAAGTTGAGTGCCTTCAGCCCTTCACCATTTCGACAAAATCCAGCCAAAAGTGCATTGTAAGAAACATGATTCAACTCTGGCATCTTCTCAAATATCTCCACTGCCAAATCCACGCATCCAAATTCCAAATATGCAGTCATCATCTCCGTCCATGTCACTACATCTCTCATTGCCATCCTCTCAAACACTGCAACCACATCTTTTAAACTACCACATCTAGTGTAGAATCTGATAATAGCATTGCTCAGACTCAGATTACCCTCTAAACCAATTCTAATAGAATAGCCATGAATCCCTCTGCCGTCCATCACTGCAGGGCTCTCGGTACAAGCAGTTAAAAGCGTTGATAGAGTGAAGTGGTCAATTTTAAACTTATCATCTTGCGGCAAATTGTGAAACAACTGTAGTGCTTTATCGTATAAAGATTCTTTAACAAAGCTGGACAACAATGTGTTCCACGAAGCAATATCTCTGTGACCCATTTCATCAAACAATTGAACTACATAATCCAAACTCCCGCAATTACTATACAAAGCCATCAACGCATTAGCAACAAAAACGCTATCCAAAAAACCCATCTTGAGAGCCAAGGCGTGAACTTGCAACCCCAATTCAAAATCCAAAACCCTGATACAAGCAGTTACAATCCCAACAAAACTATAATCATTAGGCTCAATACAAGCCCTTCTCATTTTAAAGAAAAGCTCAACTGCTTCGCTCTCTCTATTCTCTTTGGCTAAGCTCGAAATCAACGCAGTGTACGACACGACGTCCGGTCTATGAAGGCCCGTGAAAACCCCGTAAGCATCAACAAGAAAACCCATCTTGAGATAAGCCGAAATGAGACAATTACCCACACGTGTCGAGTGTTGAAGCTTATGAAACAAAGCGTGCACAGCTCTGGCAAGCTCAACATCAGCATATTTAATGGACAAACGAAGCCAATGCAACAAGTCATCAGCGTCGATAGTGTCCTGGAAGTCGTGGAAAGAGTCCAAATTGAAAGCGGGTTTGTGAATTTCGTGCTCAGAGAGAGATAAGCGTGAGGATATCAGAGGTTGAAAAATGGAGGACGCGACTGGTGGGCAGTGTACGTAACAGATGTGAGGTTTGGTTTTGAAGAGAGAAAATGAACGGAGTGGTAACGGCGTCGGTAACTTCGAAGGAAATTGAGAGACGGAGGTTATCGACGGTTGGACGACGGTAGCCATGGATTGGAGGCGCCAATCATAGTCGAAAAAAGAGAGCTGTTTGTTATCTTGTAGTGAGTAGTACCGCGCGCCAATCGTAGTCGAATAGTGATGAAACCAAAGTTAACAAGGCACGGCGCCGTATTGAAAGGGGAGTATATAAAATAATAAAATAGACGTGCGGTATAATATCCTTGGCGTAAGCTTTGGCGTCGGAAAGATCACGAACTTGAACGTACTTGATCGGACCTCCATGGACGGACCTCGGAAGAATCAGGTGAAATGAGTTCTTCTATTGAGCAAAAAAAAAAAAGGAACTTGTTCAATTGTGCATTGATTATCGTTGGACCTTTTGATTGAAACGGTTCAGGTTTCGCTAAGAGGAGCAAGTAAACGGGAGATATCGAGGGACGCGCTTCTGGAGAGAGTCTCAGTAGAAAGAGAGCTCCGAGGCTACGCCCGGCGAGCTTCTTCCGCCGCCGTCTTTGTACAGGTGCTTCAATTATTTTTCGTGCTTGTAATTAGGAGGATTAGGTTGGGAATCATGATTATTTTGATTTCGGTTGGGTCTATTGGATTGTGGAATGTATGAAATGGTAGTTTTTTGTGTTTCCAGAGAGTATGGAGGAGTTATGTAGGAAGAAAGAATGTAGCTTTGAAGCTTCAGAATGATTGGGAGACTATGGTTTATCGTCGTGATGGTTCCGTAATGACGGCCACTTGGGTTTCTACTACTGTCCTGAGGCCTTTTCTTTTCTTCATTTGGTGTTTATCGGTGAGGGGTCGAAAGATTTGCTCTGGAGATGTTGATTGTATGGGGAAATGCTTCAAGATTGTGCTTGAAAGCATAAGTTCTATGGGTATGCGTTTTAGTATATTCAGATGCGTTGGAATTATTGCAAATGCTATGTTATTTTCCGTCGATCTGCACATGTTGGGTTATTCTAATAATGGAATGGGTGCTTTTCTGCTTTCCAAAAATCTGGTTCTCTTAGTTGCTTGTTTTCCTTCTGCAGCTCATCCATCTTTCCAATCCTCATAATTAGCTTTTTGTTTCTGTAAAGATGTCTTAGTGGATCCATTTTTATCCATTTACCTTTAGAGAAATTGTTGCATTCATACTGTTATTAAACTGTGAATTTCATTTGTGTTCTTAGCTTTATGCATCTGTTTGTGCTGTCTCTACATGGCATCATTTCCAATTTTTTATTCCTTTTTCTTGAAGGATAGATTCAAGAAGCAATGTTTGTTCTCTGGCATTGGGTACTCTTGAAGAGAGAAGACTGTGGACATATCAATCAGAGAAGCTTATTTCTCTTGGCGCTTTTGTACTTTCTGAGTGTCATAGATCTTTTCCAGAGGGTCAAGATTCTGTTATTCTCACTTCTCTTGTAATTCGAATTCTTGTTGTGTTAACTGATCCAAAGGCATGGAACACTGTTAGCAATAATAGTTTTATGGATGCTCATGTAGTGGTGAAGGATTTGGTTATGTTCATGGGAAGTCGTAAGAGTGGGCTTTATGCATCTATTAGAAGATACTTAGAAAACCTGGAAATATCTTGTTGTCCACAAACAAACAATGTGGCTGGGACAGATGACAAGTTCCTGATCAGTGCCAGTACAATAACTTTAGCTCTACGGCCATTTCATGTCACAGACTTCAATTTTACTGGCCCTGACCTGGTGGACTCACATTCTGCTGTTGCACAGTACTGGTTATTTATACTTACAATTCCTCAGCTTACACAGCGCCTACCATCTTTTCTTGTACCTGCTCTGAAGCACAAGTCTATTCTTTCACCATGCTTCCAGACACTACTGGTAATTATATTTCAAAGAAAACTATCCTTTGCTTCTGAGATTCTTTTTTGCAGCATCCTTTTTGAAGAGAATTGGGAGATTGTAATGGATTATTTTATTGTTAGCAAGACCTTCACAGAGAACTGAATCTTGGGGCACTAAGTTAGTGTGCTCTTTGAGTTTCATTTTTTCAAGTCAATGGCTCAAAAATCTATACCTTGATACTCTTTCTGATATGTAATGCGGCATCAGTATGTTGTGACTTTACTGCAAATTCCGCATTTCTTTTACTTTTTGGTATCTCTGTTTCCTTTAATACTGCACTTTTCTTAGTACAGTTGATCTTTTCCAAATGCGGAGAAAGATATTGATTTTGAAAACGATCTTTCTTTTATCTTGTCATCGTTTCATTTAGACATTTTCCAATTGCAAACTTGAATATGTGCATGTTATCCTGTCATACCAGTCAAATTAGGTCATTAAATTCCCAAGGGCCCTCTTTGATTTTTTTCATACACCACTATGGTTTAAATGAATGAGGACTGATCAAACTATGGCAGATGATGACAGACCTTGAGAGATAATATCTTGACTGACATGTCAGAGGTAGATCAATTGAAAATTCAGCAATCTTCTAAGTTGATTCCACCAGTTGGTTGGGCTCTGGCAAACATTATTTGCCTAGCTACTGGGAGTGAAAATGAGTTTGTGAACCCTAGACCTGACCAAGGTTTAGACTATGCCTTCTATGTCTGTGTTGTGGTCACTCTTGCTGAGAAGTTACTATCATGTCTTGACAGAAGTTGGTGCAAGAACATATATCCTTTTGTTAATCATGATCATTCTTCAGGGATTGCTGAAGATTTTTGTGAAACAGGAGAAATGTGTTCCTTAAACATGTCATATTTGGACCTACTCAAACCTGTTTGTCAACAGTGGCATCTGACAAAACTGTTGTCGATCTCAAAGATAGATGCATGTACTCAAGGGGATGGGGCTGTGGCAGTGGAAAATCTGAAAATTTTGAGGAAGGTGGAATTGCTTGACATTGCATACTTCTATTCTTATATGCTCAGAATATTTTCAACTTTCAATCCCGCTGTTGGATCATTGGCTGTCCTCAACATGCTATCATTTACACCTGGATTTGTTAATTCTATATGGGAAACATTAGAAAGTTTACTTTTTCCTGTAAATGGGCATCTGTCTATGAATAGTCAATTTTGCATAAAGAAAGTTACAGATGACAAAAGGCAAGAGATTCTTAATAAAAAGCAGAAACATCCAAACAAGGATGGAACCAGTAAATGGGTCAATGTACTCCATAAAATTACGGGTAAGGCACAGGCGGAGATAGACTGTAGTTTGATGGGTTGTGAACCGAGTAAACAGGATGAGGAGGATAACACTGATGTTTGGGACGTAAACTCTGTGAATTTTGGTGTACAAAGGATTCCAAAAGACTTGTCATGTTTGCTTCATCTGTTCTGTGCAACCTACTCGCACCTGTTACTGGTTCTCGATGACATAGACTTTTATGAAAAACAGGTAATTATCTATGTTTATTCTTTCCAAATGGTCTCTTCTAACCATCTGGAGTACCCTATAAATTTTTCCCTGATGTTCTCTAACATAATATAGGTACCTTTCACACTGGAGCAGCAACGAAGAATTGCATCAGTGCTTAATACTTTAGTTTACAATGGCTTGGCCCATAGTATAGGCCAAAATGATAGACCTCTTATGGATTCAGCTATCAGATGCTTGCATTTAATGTATGAAAGGGATTGCAGGCACCAATTTTGCCCACCTGTTTTATGGCTTTCACCTGCTAGAAATAGCAGGCCTCCGATTGCAGTTGCTGCAAGAACTCATGAAATTATGGTAGGCAATGTAAAACTAGATGATGCTTCAACTGTTCCAAGCATGGATTCTGTGATCACAGTTACTCCACACGTATATCCATTTGAAGAAAGGTGGGAATAAGTACTTGCTGGCTGTAACTCCTCTTTCTTGTCATAACTCTTCCTGCATCAGTAATTGTTATTTCCACAATAAAATAAAATCCTTCTGCATAACTGGATCTAGGGGTCTCAAAAGATATATAGAATATGGTCCATAGTAATGATTCATGAATTATCTTATAAGGATGCTTCTCTCTTGATGGCAAACTTGTACCTATGTGGGTTATCATTCTTCTCTTGTTCTGTATGTTTATTCACTTTGATTTTCTGTAATAACTCGAACTTAGCATCTTAACTTGTGTTGGCTGCAGCTTCTTCGCCAACACCTTTGGGAATCTTTTGCTCATGACATCAGCAATTATTTTTTGCAGAGTTCAGATGTTTAGGGAATTTATCAACTTGGATAAAGTCTCTCGAAAAATGGCTGGTGAAGTCACTGGACCTGGTTCACGAGCAGTTGAAATTGTGGTTCGTCGGGATCATATTGTTGAAGATGGATTCCAGCAATTGAATTCCCTTGGGTCAAGGTTGAAGTCATCTATTCATGTTTCTTTTGTTAGTGAATGTGGTCTTCAGGAGGCTGGCTTGGACTATGGGGGGCTATCTAAGGAGTTCCTGACTGATCTATCAAAAGCTGCCTTTTCCCCTGAGTATGTCCTTCTAGGTTCATAAATTGATTCTTTGATTCATCCATTATCTTCCTTCTGTAACACAGCCCTTTACACTTAGTTTTCTATATCTGTTAAAAGGTATGGCCTATTTACCCAAACTCCAACATCAGACCGGCTCCTAATTCCCAATCCAACTGCAAGATATTTAGAAAATGGTGTCCAGATGATTGAATTCCTTGGAAGAGTGGTCGGAAAAGCTCTATATGAAGGAATATTACTAGATTATGCCTTTTCACATGTTTTTGTTCAAAAACTGTTAGGAAGATATAGCTTTCTTGACGAACTATCAACTCTTGATCCAGAGTTGTACAGGAACCTCATGTATGTGAAGGTAGAATTTCTTAACATGCTAATTCTATGTCTCTGTAGTCGTACATTACTTATTTGGTTACTTTTTTATCAAATAAGATTGCATTTCATATTTTCTTGTTTGACTAGTCCTTGCTAAAATATTATTTGGTCTTATGGATATACATATAAATCCAGGAACGAATCCATTTCCTACTTTAATAACATTAATATGTACTTGCTTGTTGAGCTAGCTGGTGACTCAACTTGGTGAATCGATGCATTCATACCCCTGCCAATATGGATTGAAGAATTCACATGCAAGCTAGAAGTAGAAAGTGTGCGTTCACCAGCTAGAGGGAAAGTGTTGAAAATCTTAAAAGATCAAGTAATTTTTTTTATTATTATAATGCAGATATTACTCAAATATCATTATTATCAAAAATGTATTATTCATAATAAATAGGGATGACGTACTGTGTATAAAACACAAAACTCTAACGAAGATGTAGTTCTTACTAGTCTCCGTATCTATGCATGTATGCTTTAATATTAAACCACGTTAAACCTTGTGTACATCCGTATCTCTATCCATCTTCTTTTATTTACTTTCACATGGTATCAGGACTTACTTTCTCAAGTCACTTCGATTGGTTGGAAATCAGCATCTTTAATATAGTTGGGTTTAATACTATACATGGAGTATGTTGTATCTCTGTTGTAGTATATGCACACTCTTACATAAAAAGCTATAAATCTTAATGGTCTTTGAGTAGTTCATATCATGCAGCATTATGATGGTGACGTCAAGGACCTCTCTCTGGACTTCACACTTACAGAAGAAGCATTTGGTAAATGGCATGTTGTTGAGCTCAAACTGGGTGGCAAGGATATTTGTGTGACAAATGAAAACAAAATGCAGTATATTCATGCAATGGCAGATTATAAACTCAACCGTCAGGTGTCTTGTAATTTGTTTCCTTTTATCATGAAATCTTGTAAACTTAATATTTAATTTAACCTATCGTTGTAAATTTTGCAGATATTACCCTTTTCAAATGCATTTTATAGAGGACTCACAGATCTCGTATCACCTTCTTGGTTGAAGTTGTTTAATGCAAGTGAATTTAATCAGGTAGTTTCCTCCATACAGACGTTATGTCAAGTAGTTCCGGCCAGTTCCTTTGTTGATAACTTGCTCATAAATCAACAAGAACAAACATGTTTTATTTTCCATGTTATGATTTTGATTTTCACATGTTACTCTTCACGAATTCAGCTTTATTCATGAATGTTACCTTGCATTTTATTCAGTTACTTTCAGGTGGTGACATTGACATTAATGTTGATGATTTAAGAAATAACACGAGATATACTGGTGGTTATTCTGAGGGTAGTCGAACAATCAAACTTTTCTGGGAGGTAATTCCCTTTGGTGGATGTTGCATAACCCTTTTTTCTTTTTCTGTACCTGTAGCTTCTATTTCTCTAAATTTTCAGAAGTTCATATGTTATGTAGAAAATTCCATCACTTAAAGAACTAGCGTTGCATGCTGTACAATTGGACGTGGAAGAGTTTCATGGCCAGAAAAAAAGTAAAGTAATTGCACTTGAGATGTATTAAGAATCTTATAACGATGTTTGGCATTGCTACTTCTCTTTTGTGGCTGACAATATTTTTCTTTTAATCCAATTACATCCCTGGCCTGCAGCTAGGAGCTGATCTTGATATATGAATGAAAGACTTATCTTTTCAAATTCACGTGCTTATAATCTCTTCAATTTTGTGTTGCATTGTGTACATCATTCAAAGCAGACTCAGGTTTGTGTTGATGTTTTTGACAATTTGAGTGCTGCTTCACCCACCACCTAGTGGTCAAAGGGAACAAGTTTCCCTGTCTACTGAGACATGATGTGATTTCACATGCAAAGTTTGGACTTGATGATTGCATGTGTACATGTTTTGAGGAGCAGTATGGTTGAAGTCATGTTCCATTTTATGGTGGATTAACATTTTTCTGTTTGATCTATTTGGAATGTTTATTAGGTAATTAAAGGTTTTAAACCGCATGAACGTTGTATGCTACTCAAATTTGTAACTAGCTGTTCTCGAGGACCATTACTTGGTTTCAAGCACCTACAACCTTCATTTACCATCCATAAGGTATGGTTTGAGATCACATGCAAATTACTTTTAACCTTGGACATAGAATTGGGATCTGTAGTGATTATTTATAAGGCTTGAGGTCATTTCTGTGCATCTTTGAAGAATATTTTGTTCGCTGATGGTATCCAACTGTTTTTCAAGAGTGAATAATATTGATTTCTGTTGAGACTAGGTTACAGTAGGTTCCAGAAGAAATTTAGCATGTGAGGGTATAGTGGGGAATCATGTGAGAGTTAGTTACACGACGTGAATAAAA
>JAOTAZ010000005.1:35707306-35718834 GCA_025629785.1 Erythroxylum oxycarpum
TAATATTTACTTGAATTAATCACAAGTCAAACTTTAACAAAATTGTGGACAGATAGTTTAATCAAGATTAGACTTTGAACATCTACAAAAAGATGTTTAAGCTGTTTAATCAATAAAAAAGGAATTAAATTCTTTTTCTCTTTTTTCACGAAATATTATAGGAAGGTTTTAATTATAAGAAGACATCTTTAAATTATTAACATCTAAATTAATGCTCACTCTAATCAGATCCCTTATAAAAAGTAAAACTCTGATCTTAAATTTTAAACTGCCGCGTATATGAATACGGTGTAAACCTGCATCGTCACTTAAATCGAAAGAGTACTTTACCGAGTCCCCTTCACCCTAGAGTTAAAAGGGAATTAGATTCTAAACCTCGGGAGGAAACTACAACGAATGTATGTATGGTGCTGTGGAGTAGTCAAAAAGCTAACATGCCTCCAAACAAAGGAAAGCCATGAGGTAAAGGTAAAGAATCTCAACGCAGCTTTCAAAGCAATATTACGATTTGATCAAATGTCATTTTGTTTTGCCAACAATAGAAAGTTTTCTCGGTTAAAGAACTTCAACATAGCTTTCAAAACAATATTACAACCTCATCAAACAGACCTTAGATGGAGAACACCACATCAAAGACAGAGGTGGTGAGACCGCTTTTCCTGAAAGCTGGAATACCGCTAGTGCTGTCTGTGGCTGCTTTTGTATCTGCAAAAATCATCTCAAGAAGATATATAAGGTACAAACCTCCTACATTTAAAACCAAGGTAAGTGCCACTGAAACTATTGATTCAAATGAAGATTCCAATAATGAATCAATCCAAACTAGTCTCAACTGTGCATCATCGCCCATTGAAGATCTTGGAGAGCACATGATCACCGGCTATCAGTCCACTATTGATATAGAAAGTTCAGATGTTGCTGATGATGTTACAATTAAAGATGACGTATTGAATCTGAGAGAAATGTTTGAGGAACTTCAGAATCGAGAATTGGAGCTAGAAAAGGAGTTCCTTTGCTATTACTCCATAAAAGAGCAAGAATCTGCGCTTATTGAGCTCAAGAACAAGTTACTGATGGAGATAGCTAAAGTGGACTTCTTGGAGAGGGAGCTTTCTTCAATGGAAGCTGAGAGACAAAGATTTGAGAATTTGGTGGTGGAGCATCTGAAAGTGCTTGAAAACCTTGAATTTGCGAAGGAGGAAAATGGATCGCTTGTAAGAAAAGTTAAGAGGCTCTCAAGGAAAACTAAACGGCAATTATATCTAATAAGAGAAAAGAATTCTAAGATTGAGGCCACAGAAGCAGAAATGTTGATGTGTCGTGATGTGCTAGAGGCAAGGAATAATGAAATCAAGAATCTAGAGGATGGAGTTAGAAAGATGCAGGCAATCGTATGTCAACTACAGGAGGAAAGACTTCAACATTTGTTAACTAATCAAAGCTCAGAAGAAAGTTCATCAACTTCAACGGTCCAAACTTTTCTTCACAAAAGTTTTGTGGGAGTCATTTTGTCAAGTTTTCTTGACTATCATAGCTTATTAATGCCATTGAATCTTCTCAAATTTGCAGATTGGAGAACTCATGACAAAGGAAGATTACAATCATCTTAAAGCCGAGCTAGAACAACTCCAGAGGGATCGAGTTGCTAAAATTACAGAACTCAGCTACTTGAGATGGACAAATGCTTGCTTAAGACACGAATTGATGAGAAATCGTGAGCAGAAACAACAAATTGAAGAGCACATAAACCATCTGGAGTTAGAACTTGAACAAAGTAGAGAAATTGAAGATTGTGAACGCCAGCTATCCAGTTCAGTTTCTGACCAGAGCCAAATTGTATCATGCTCAGGGGTGGCAACCAACGAGTCACATTCAAGGAGGAAGAAATTGCTCCAAAAGCTTAAAAAGTGGGTGGATGGAAGTGACATTGTGAAACACAAATTGAATGAAAAAGGAAAACACGAAAACTTTTGTTTTGGGAGGCTTTCTGTTTCAGAAGATCAACTAACTCATGAAGGAAGATCTTGTTCTAGTGCATAAACCTAAACTCCTATAATTGTATATACAAGAATAATAACCGAGTCCATACATGACTCGCACGATGTACTTAACATTCAGTTATCCTGAAATAACAACTGCTATTAAATTATATGACCCTGTTTCTGGAGGAATTACCTTACAACTGCTATTAAATAGTATGACACTGTTTCTGGAGGACTTACCTTATAGAGGTACAAGGAATTAGCATGAGTGTCCTTATCTACACAACACAACTAACTACAGCTAAATTCTGTTGGGAAATGGAAGTTTAAGCATTCTCGATCATTCAATGTTTAAACAAAGTTTATCCTGAGTAGTCATTTTTAAAGCTTACGATGAGTAAGTATGGTCTGTGCCTTTGGTGGGTCCAAAAGCTCGTTAAAGTTGACCCTATGACAAGCTGTTTTATGATTTGGGACATTTGATTTGTGGATGGTATTGTTAACGTTATCTTCTCTCCCTCCGCATTCTCAGATCTTTTAAAATGGAGAAACTAACTAGTCTTTGCTGCTGTCCCTCCTCTTACCAGACCAAATGGAGCTAACCCTTTTCCCTTATTATCAAAACAACACACCTGTCCTCTACAATTCTCACCCATCCCTAACCATCCCAAGTAGTTTTTCTCTATCTTTGTCTCTTGTGCATATAACTCTTTTTAGAATGATGGGTTTTACTCTAAACTTTGCTTCAGCAGGTAGGAGGCCGTCCACTAAGAATTCAAGACCCTTGTCATATCGCTGTTCTTTGTCTTCATCAAATGATGTTCCTAAACAACTCATCTCAGTCTCTGCTCAGAATGAGAATAGGAGGGAACTCATCGCTGCTCTTCTCATAACAGGTGTTACTTTATGATCTATATTGGTCTGTGCCTATATCACAATTTAATGAAGCAATTGTGTTCGTACACTCCAAATAGACCATTACCTATCGCAATTTATCTCCTGATTGTTTGCTCTACATCTTTGTTCAGTTCTGAATTCCTCCCTATTTTTTGTTATGGCTCAGCTGCTGGGTATTGTGCATGCAATGTGGCTGAGGCTGTAAGCACAAGTAGGAGAGCTGTAAGTTTTTGTTTCATCACATAGTGGCTGGTAGATGCTTTAGGTTTTGTGATTCTTTCCAAAGTTCAGTTGGCAAAATTATTTTGTTTTCTGCAGCTTAGAAGTGCAAAGATACCAGAGAGTGAATTCACAACCCTACCAAATGGTCTGAAGTTAGTAATCAAAGTTCATATGTGCCTGACTTTCTTTTTTTCAAAGATTATATCTGTATATGTATATATATTCAAATAGTTTCTGCATAAAATTATGGCAACAGTTCCACTCTTCGTGTGGATTATAAAGTGAAGCATGAAGCATGAGGATGACGTTTTATACACATGAAATTTATTTAGTTCTGATCGATCGTTATGTTCTTCAGGTACTATGACTTGAAGGTTGGAGGAGGGACCAAGGCTGTGAAGGGATCAAGGGTTGCAGTATGGTGATAGTCCAGTTAAATTTCAATTTTGACTTCACAACCTTCAAATAAATCATAACTAATTTATGACATATTGATAAATATCTGCAATCTGGATTCCGAGTGCTAATAGCTTTTATTAACACTTTTTGTAACTTTAACATTAACACGTTATATATGGCATCCAGTAAAACACTTATATTAGTTAAACTTCAGGGGATAGATGGATGCTGCATGGAGCCATTATTTCGTTTACCATATTTCACCAAAATTTGTCTACTCAAGCTGATTAAGAATGCAAGAAAAAAGCGTCAAATTTCAATACCAATAGTATGCTTCACGATCAAAATGTTAACAAGGCCATTTTACTTTTGTTAAGTTCTGTTCATGTTTTTGCATTATCCAAATGTAGCTGATCCAGTTATTCTCTTTTTAGGTTCATTATGTTGCCAAATGGAAAGGAATCACGTTTATGACTAGCAGACAAGGACTTGGTGTTGGAGGTGGAACGGTAAGTCTTAAATATTGCACTTTCTGACATTTCTGTAGCGTATGAATTGGACAGATGATGTGCTTATCGCATTTTGACTTCCAATTATACTGCAAGCATTTCTGTTTCAGCTTCTGTTAATCGTTTTGAGTTGCTACAGCCCTATGGTTTTGACGTGGGTCAATCTGAGAGGGGAACTGTCCTCAAAGGTTTAGACCTTGGCGTTGAAGGCATGCGCGTGGGAGGCCAGGTGATGCCTGTTCCTGTTACTGACATTTTTCTGAATTTTGTGCAGAGCTTAAATAGCATCTTTTGTATCGACTAAAAGTCTAAAAGACAATGGTAATGTTTTAGTTAATCTGAACTTATTTAATTTTCTTGCAGCGTTTGCTAATAGTTCCTCCTGAACTTGCATACGGAAGTAAAGGAGTCCAAGAAATTCCTCCAAATGCAACAATAGAAGTGAGATGTCCACCATCTCTCTGTTTCTTTAATTTCTTTTAGAAATTTCATTTGTAAAGGTTGAGTATCTATTTCAAGTCCATTCAGAAATCCCGCGAAAGGTTGGATAAATTATCAAACTAAACACTGATTCATGGAAAAAACCATGAGTAAGAAGGGAAATGTGAAAAAACTTACTCTTTTGCTTGTGCTAAATACGAAAGAGAGGACATGTTTACTATTTAGCTAACTGATCATCTCTTTTCTTCTATGCAAAATGGTTTAACTAGGAGAAGTAAATGTATTCCTGATCAAGATAAACTGTTTACCTTCATGTTGAGCCCTGTATCCATCTCCTATTCTCAGTTTCCTTTGTTACTATCAAGATTTCACAATATTCTACATCAAGTTTTTGGTTCAATAAACTGATATTTGGTTAGCAAAGACATTTACTGTAATGTCTCTTCAATCTGCAGTTGGACGTTGAATTGCTAGCAATCAAACAAAGCCCATTTGGGTAAGTGGGACAGCAGAATTTAGATTTCATAACCAATTCATCTTAATTTTAGCAATTGCATCTATCGAATTATGTTTTCTTGGCCTTCACTACAATTTACTACTTTGATGTGCAGGACTCCTGCAAAAATTGTCGAAGGTTAAAGCAGTCAACAGTCATTATCTTGGTTACCATCTCCTAATTAGGATGAACCAAGTTGCAGCCGAGATTAGACCGCTGAAACAGATGGCTGCTCCAACTTCCATTGCAAAGTGAGACCAGCTCGCTTTAGTCTTTGACTTGAAAGAGCCAAATAGTCTGAAGATATATTATTCATAACTGCATATGTTAAAACATGTTTGCATACCTTCTCAATCATGTTTGCTGCAAGTCAGCTTCATTCCAACTTTCATTCAATTTCTTGATCTGTAGCTTCATACCCATTTCATTGCAATGCAATAGAAAACCCACATCCCGATGTCTACCCCCGTCTGTAATCGAACCTCTGTTTTCCTAAAGATGGAAGTTACACATATGATATAGATCCATAATTTGTATTCTAGTTGTCCCAGAATATTTTTAGAATGTGTATATGCTTCCTCACTACTTTCTTCTCTTCTAAAAAGGGAAAAGGAAAATTTATATTCTACTCATCTCAAATCTGTTGAGGACAGATATTGCTTTACTTTTTGATCAGTTTCTTCCAAACAAGACAGGCATAAAAAAGGGCAAACCATTATTAAACTGTAGCAAAAAATATAATGTGTTCACATTGGCACAAGAATATCAAAGTGGACAAATAAGCTTGGTCTTATAGGAAAAACAAAGCTAACAAGTAATTGGTTACTTATGAGAATGTCTAACCCTTTTTTTATTTCTCTGCATAAGTTGCAAAAGAGAGAATGCATGCAAGAGCTCCTCCCTCCCACACTTTAAGGCTCTTTCAAAAACATTGAGTTCTCCCTCATATTCTTATTTCTTTGAGCCACCATTCACAAGGTTTGGGATTTGGGGTGTGAATTAGAGTGGGTAACTCTGTAGCTACTCACAACATCAAAAAAGGGCAAATTCGAGCTACTTGGAGCCATTAGAGCACAAGGTGAACTTGTAAAGCAAGCACAAGAGAAAAAGACTTGTCAAGTTTGAGAAGTAAGGTCTCACCACACCTTCCAACATTGGTATTAGAGTTGAGTATAGCTTGCTTTCGTCCTTAAAATTGTACCAAATGAAAATAATATATCATATATGCTGAAATTTTTTCACGTCCATGTGACATGGCAATCAATGACAAATTTTCGTGTGCTTTGTTTTCGCTTGAAATTTTGACATGGATATGTTCCTTATAATGTCATAAACTTGTGCCTAAAATTTGGTGAAAAATGGATTTAAATTGAGTGGGATAATGCGTGATAAATTTTCATTTCATGCATGTGTTTCCCAAAAGTTTAGGCCCATTTTTTGACCTGTTACAGTACTGTTCTGCATGAAATATGTATATGGATATGTGTCTTGTCACATTATCTTTCCAACCGTATATTATACGCTCGAATCGAAGTTACAATGAGCAAGAAACAATAGCTCAAAGTGGGCATCGTGGTCATAAAAGACTAAAATTTCTTAAAAATCTAGGTTTTAAATAGCCATAAACACACCATGGGGTTGCATGGGGCCACCTTAGAGGCCCACCTATTAAATTTTTTTCAAATTTTGAGTTATTTATTAGCCTAATTTGAAAATTTACTTTATTACATAAGTGAAATAATTTTTTGGCTATTATCTTAGGTTTTCATGCTTAATAATTGTGTATTACATGAGTTTATGATGCATTTCATATATGTTATGAGTTGTATTTTATTTTTTATTTCATTTATGTATTAAATGATTATTATTTATGTTCGGAACAAATTGGTTAATTATTTATCTATGTGACTAATTGTTGATTAATGCCAATGGACATAAATTAAATGAAGATACATTGATATTTTAAATTAGTGCCTATGTTGTGTGATGTATGTTTTCTAAAATAATTTTATATACAAGAAAGAAGGTGTGATATCCTCATTTAATATTTTATTAGAATGATGTAATAAGATTTGCATTGTAATTATTAATATTTTGTATCATTAATATTAAGGCTTTGTAAGGGAATGAATTTTCACACTAATTCTAAATATATAATTTTATTTTGGACATTAGGTACCAAAATATCAATGGAGTCTTAGAGCGAGACTCACTAATGCATGCATGATTGGTTGATGCTATATTTAGTGGATGTGTTACCTATAATTTAATTAATTAATCATTGGGCTAAATACAATTAGGCGCTTAATACTACTCATTTTGTTTAGTGATGATTACTAGCAAGTTTGCGAAATTTTCGAATTGATAATGTAAGTGGGAGTTGAGCTAACTACTTGAGAATAGCATAAATAGATATGTGCCTTAATTTAAATTTGTGCAATGATGTAGTCAAATGGAAACCAAGAGTTTGATTATTGAGATAACCAAGGGAGAGAAACTTGATGGTAAAAACTATGACATCTGGCATAGAAAGGTTCAATACCTTCTCAATAGGCATGAGTTACTCGATCATCTAACCACCAAAATGAGCCCACCTTAGACTGGGATTTCAGCCCAACATCATCGTGACCACAAGGCGTATGCCCTTTGGCAAAAGAAGGATAGAGGTGTGCGCCTTACAATGTTATCTTGCATGCACGATGACCTTATTGGAAAGTTTGAGAATTACCCAACTGTTATGGAGATGTGAGAACAATTGCACCTAAAATATGGAGGGACAACAACCACAAGGCTTCGTGCCTTAACAATTAGTGTTAGACCCCAAATTTTTTTAATTATTAGTGATTTATTTGTTTCATTAATTTTAGAGTTGAGTCATCAAATTAGTAAGTATGAATAGAAATTAGAAGGTAGAAGTTGAATGAAGTGCTATAATTAAGTTGGAATTAATATAGTGTTTAATGGGTTAAGAGAGTTAGTAGACTTAGAATAAATAAAAGAAAGGGCAAATTTGGAAGAGAGGGAGCTTCCAAAAACATCGTAAGCTAAACTCGTGCTGACGAATAACCAACCTGCAATGAATAGGGAGGGTATAGTAAGCTATTGCTGCACCAACTAGCTAATCAGACGCGAGCCCCTCCTTGGGCGGATTCCTCCTTTTGCTCCTCAGCCACTAATGGAGGGTAAAATGGGAATAAAGCCCATATAAGTTGTCTTAAATTAGAAGAAGGTAGGAGAGTGTCGAAAATAAAAGAGAAGGGGAGAAGTTTTCAGTGAAAGAAGAAAAGAAGAGAAATCAACTTTGTTAAGGTGGGTTAATCATCTATTTTTCTTGCTTTATTAAAGTAATGGATTATGTTGAGGATGAAGGAGTTAGAGCAAGAAAGGAGTTTGTGTAGAGAATGAAAGGTTTGTGTCGGAAGAAGATGAGTTAGGCAAACATAATGATTTTAGGGTTTCTAAACTAGATCCTAAGTTTTCTAACTTAGATGGGGTATGGGTAGGTTAAAGTTGAGTTAAATTATGTTTGTTGAAATTTTGTGAATTTTTTTTGAAGTTTATGAACTTTATTGGAATGTTGTTTTGAACGGAACCTTGGTTGTTTTAGGAAACCAAGAGAATCCTACCCAAGAGCAAGGGGAAAGGCAAGCTCGACTTGGATTTCGCAAACTACTTAGGTGAGTAACATATTTATGGTTATAGTGTAATTGGGCAAATTCTTGTCTATGTGTGTATGTTGAAATTGACTTGTTTGCAATTAACTTGTTTGTAAATGTTGAAAAATGCACGCTGAAATATGATTGTGTTATACCTTAAAAGAGGTCATGACCTTTGTATTAAATGAAAAGAAGATAAAGCATAAAGTATGAGCATATGAGAAGACGAATATGTTCTTTTGTTTGGGAGAGTGTGGAACCATTCTGTTCATCACGTGCACATTGACAAGAGCTTTCTCCCGGCTGCCCGTTTGTGACATATGAGCTCCGAAACTGGACTCGTTCTATTCATGGAGTAAACTTTGGTTTCTCCATTATGTTTTTCATGGAACCCTCGAGCCATTTGTTGTACATCACATTTTTAACTTGTCATGTATGCTCCACATTGGCACAAGAAAACCAAAGTGGTCAAGTAAGCTTGGTCATGACAAGAAAACCAAAGTGGTCAAGTAAGCTTGGTTTTACAAGAAAGACAAAGCTAACAAGTAAGTGGTTACTTTTTGGCATGTCTAACCCTTTTTCTATTTCTCTGCATAAGTTACAAAAGAGAGAATGCATGCAAGAGCTCCTCTCTCCCACACTTAAGGCTCTCCCAAAAACTTTGAGTTCTCCCTCATATTCTTATCACTTTAAGCCACCATTCACAAGGCTTAGGATTTAGGGTGTGAATTAGAGTAAATAACTTTGGTAATTGTTCACAAGATCGAGAAAGGGCAAATTCGAATTACTTGGAGCCATTAGAGCACAAGGTGGACTTGTAAGGCAAGCATAAGAGAAAGGGACTTGTCAAGTTTGAGAGGTAAGGTCTCACCACACATTCCAGTATAAACAATCAAGAATTGTATCATAGGAAGAGAGGTTTATAAATGTATAAAACGGTTAGAAAGGAAAATGCTTACGTACGTTTCCGCACATAGATGTTTACAGCCACGATGTGAATTTGTGAGCTCAGTGACTTCATTCTCTTTCTCTAAGAATTTCATTTGCCTCATTAGTTTCCTTTTGAAAAACCCGAAATGGTATAGTAGTTTCGCAAACTCTTCGATTTGACCGTAGTTACTTGTAACGTTTTGCCACAGTTACTTGTAATTGTACCTGTCGGTTACTAAATATAAAGTAAATGTCTCAGCAACTGTTAATTTTTCTGTACCAAGCAAAAATAAAAAATAAATACGAAATTAAGCAGATCAACACCAAAATTTGGTAATACAGTTTGACACACCTTGCCTACGTCTACGAGGCCCTCACCCAGCTTAATTTTTTCACTAACGACAATAGTTTTTATACAAGGCTTTACTGAGCCGACATTACTCAACCCTTGACATTATCCCTCGTTCTTACTACCTTAAAAGTAATTCACACCCAATAGTATGATTTCTTCGTACTAACTTCAACATAGGATTTTTCTCAACAATCTTATGAAATAAGAACAGTAAATAAATCACTTAAGTGATTCAACTAACTACTCAACAGTTAAGAAAACACTTAACAAAAAGACAAGAAATAATTTCCTGCACAATCACAAAATCAAGAGCAGTTGAATAATCACGCAGAAATACTCAGCAAGAACTTCACCGTGGTCAACCATGATTTAGATGCAGAAGTTAGGTCACGCATGGATCAACAACACCTTTGATTGTCTTCAACAACACCACATATGTGTGTAGCAACAATCAAATCATGCATAGCCCGTCAGTTAAACACCCAACCAAAAACCTTCACCAAGTAAATAACGCTTCAACTGCAAGAGCTAGGTCACGCTAATATCAACCCACCTTTGGTTGGCTTCAATTTTCTTCACACCCGAAAAATCTCACCAAAACACTCATGTATTTTACTGCAAAAACGTGTACAACACAGAGTGACCCACGCAATAAGACCAACTCTCAAGAAAATCATGCCCAGATCCACCACACTATAAATCACATAATAACTCGCAGATGTCCCTCAAATAATAGAGTCACGAAGCAATAAAAATTTAAGACATTAAAACCTTCACTCACACCACCTACACGTTACCTTGATTGTCCATATCTTCAAAAGAAACATGATCTACGTGAATCTTCGTTTAAAATAGAGTTATATTTGCACAACAACTCTATTTAAGAATCCAATCAAGTAAAACTTCTTAATTTATATTTTTAATCATTATCTGAATATCCAATAATTAAAAATATCAAAATTAAATAATGAGATATATCGCATATATCTTAAGAGTAAGTGCGTAAGAGATCAACTAGTACGATGTCTTTTGTGACTTAATTCATTCAAAAATTAAAAAAAAGAAGAAAATGTGTAAGAGATGTAAGGATAAATAAATTTTAATTTTATGAATTAATTTGATATAAATTAAAATTTAGAGTGTTAAGTAATATTACAGATTTTGTATCGATCATTGATATGCATCGTATTGACAAAAAAAATAGTGTTGACTTATCTTATATAGTTTCTCATACCAAAATGCCCTGCGAAATTTTATATTGTAACAATCATTATCTCTCAACTGACTCAAAGACAATCAGATTTACGATAGGATTATGGATAGAACAATTTCTGAAGTGCTTATCGTAGTTTGGAACGTAGTAGTGTTTTTCTCTTTGATTACATGCCCTGATGTGTTAAAATAATGACAAAACTTCTTAATAAAATTAATGTCAATATATACATAAGCTTTGCAGTTAGGCTCGTTTGGTTGACATGAATTGTTATTAGGAAAAGTAATCTTTTTCTTAAAATTTAAATTTTTATATTTAGTTCGTTTTTTTTGGATAGTTAAGAAAGTAAAAACTTTCTTAATTTAGAAAAAATAGTAACACTTTTTCAGGATTGTAAATACTAACACTCCCTTAGTACTGAGATTACTTTC
>JAOTAZ010000005.1:35722869-35734584 GCA_025629785.1 Erythroxylum oxycarpum
TACTTTAATTAATTAATTATATTTTAATTAATTATTTAGATTTTATATTGATTAATTATTTTAATTAATTAATTAGGGGAAGTTGGCAAAATACACAAAGTAATGACTCTCATTCCTCTCAATTGTGAGGGGAATAGAATAATACCCTAAAATGGGTAATCAAATTCTAATTTTCATTCCATTCCCATTCCTTATTTCTCATACCTACAAAACAATAATGTTTTGGGGATATAATGTAGAGGAGCATGATAAATTTAACAATAATTGTATCTTTCTTAGTACTTGGAAGAGAATACAAAGTTTGGTAAGATCATACATGGCAAGATCATAAATGATTTGTCTCATGTCTGGCATTATTTCCTAATTATATAAAATAAAAGGACAACTACAAGTTGTAAGGTTAGCCTATCTTAGAAAATTTCATTATAATTTTCTTATAATATGTCTTACTAATACATGAGCCATATAACAATTTGTGTCTATCTAAACAATATGATTATTTAAGCACCAATCAAAATAATTGCCTATAATTATCATGCTTTAGAGAAATTTGTATGAATTCTCAAAGCTATGAAGAATTTGTTGAATTCTTGAAGGTGTGTATAGTTTATTAAAGCCAGACACTTATCAAATATACCAAATAGCACTTCTACCAAGTTGTCAATAACCAATTATCAAATAGTAATGACCAAAATCTACGGAGTATGCTCTTATCATCATACAATAAACAATACTTAGTATCAATTTCATCCTAGGCATTAAAGGTGCTCACAAAACCTACCTTTAACTATTTAAGTGTTAACGGTATTTTACAACCTCACATCAAACAATGCCTATTTTTTTGAGACGGGATCCTCTGTCTATTTTATCATGTCCTTATCTTATTTCATGAATCTCAGCTATCTATTTATGCAGGATTCAATGTAAAATTTACATAAGTAGATGATTGAGATTTATAGAATAAGATAGGGACAGAATAAAATAGACAAAGGATCCTAGTTCCATTTTCCTAGCCAGCTTTCCTTCAAAACTCAAACGACATTAGTAACAAAGACGACCTTCCCAATTAGCTGGAATTGCAACTCTGGAAAGCAAAGCCTGGTCTTTTAGTCTAGCCCATAATCAAGTGAAAACATGCAACTATTGACCCAATTACTTCTTTTCTTGTATCCATATCCATTACATAACCCGACCCAAATTTAGATATCCAGAAACTCTAAAATGTCTTATTGAGGTATGCAAGTCTTCAACGGCCAGCGTCAAAGCGAGTTGCCCGATTTCTGAATCCAAGATGCAAATCCGGTTCTTTTAGTCGCTGAATCACATCATCTTCCCGCCTCCTCTATCTGAAACTATTTTCTCTATCTCTATCTCTATCTCTCTCAATGGGAAGAAAAGATAAAGAGCGGCCTTCTTCTTCCAAACGAAAAAGAAGAAACTCGGACGACTCAGAAGCCGATTCCGAGTCCGATTCTTACTCGGAAGATTCAGATGGACGCGGTTCCTCTCCTCCACGGAGCTCTAGGAAGCGCAGAGAGCATGGTAACAGTAGTCGGAGCAGAAGCAGGAGGAGCCGTCGGCGCAGCCGGAGCTCCGATGACTCTGACGATAGTGATGCGGGCGAGAATGGCCGCAGGAAGACGAGAAAGATCTCTGAAGAAGCAATTGCGGAGTATTTAGCTAAAAAGGCTCAGAAAAAGGTAAAGCTTGGCTTTTCCTTTTCAATTGTTTTTGTGTAACTCAGTTTTAGGGTTTCTAATTGGTGACGTGATTGTGCAGGCTATGAAAGTTGCGAAGAAATTGAAGGCGCAGCCTGTGTCTGGTTATTCGAATGATTCTAATCCATTCGGTGATTCTAATCTCAATGAGAAGTAAGTTTACCGCAATTTCTTTTTGATTTGTTTGTCTGGTAATACTTTTGAAGTTCTCACAATTTGATAGTACAACTAACAACTATATTAGTGGTTGGTTGTCGAGCTTTTAAGCCAACTTCGTGGCATTGATTTCTGCAACCAGAATGCTGATGCTGGATCCTTAGTGATTTTGTAGCTCATCCAAACAGCCCTTCATACCCTTCAAGTCTACTTCTTTTTAGTTGTCTCAGCTTTCTTACGTTGTGTCAACAAGACCGTATATGATAATCTGTGACTACTTTTGATTGAACACCATTCCGATGTCCTCACTGAACAATGCAAATTTGGCCCCCTACCTTACTATATCCGAGTATTCAATTTGTTGAACTTATGGATTTGCCTGTTTTTAAACTAGTGTTAGACAATATCTTATATTATATAATGAGAGTTACTAATATTCATGAATTCTAGATTTGTATGGCGAAAGAAGATTGAGCGTGATGTTGTCCAAGGTGCTTCGCTTGATATATTCTCAGTTAAAGCCGAGAAACAGAGACAGAGAGAAAGAATGGTATGCATATTTAAGGCTAGCTACATGATATGTGGCCTTTTTTTTTTGTTGAAAATTTACATGATATATAGCTTTCAGTGCATCTAGCCCTTCAATTTTTACCATACCGATTTGTTATGTGACATAACTATTGCAAAGTGTCTTATCCAATATTTTTTATTGTTGATGTTCTTCCTGTCCGGTGTAGAGAGAGTAGTTTACACCACCTGACTCTCTATGTAGTGACCTAATAAAGCACGGTTTGAGAATAATGGATGAATGGACTTCATTTGTGTTATGTACTAGAGATGTGATGTCAATTCCATCTTGGTTAATCATATCCATAAATGAAAAATTAAAAGAAACACAAAGAACGTTTAACTGGTTGTTTTCACATTGCTTTTGACAATGTTGTTTCATGTTTTGAACTATTAGTGCATTAATTATTTTCTTTCCAAGCAGTTATTGTTCTTTCGTTTACTTCATTAAAGCTTTTGATAATGTAGCTTAATTGTCAAACAGCAGACATGCTCTTTTTATTAGGTCAAGACTAATGCTTTTCATGATGCAGGCAGAGATTGAAAAGGTGAAAAAGAGAAGAGAGGAAAGAGCACTTGAAAAAGCGCGTCATGAGGAAGAAATGGTAACTTTAGAGTCAATGATATAGCTGAGTTTTGTTGTAGATTAGACCATTGCTTATAAGTTTGTTAACTTCATTCATATTTGCATTATTATTTTGTTTGTTTGGCTTATTTTGGTATGGAATTTGGTTTTATAACTGCATTTCTTTCTTCAGGCAATGCTAGCTAGGGAACGTGCTCGGGCTGAATTCCAAGATTGGGAAAAAAGAGAAGATGAGGTATGTGTGGTTGTCTCCTTTTCATTGAAATTTGGTTAAGTATTTTTTCTGCTGGCTGTCATGTTAGTAAAATGCATTCAATCTACAGTTTCATTTCGATCAAAGCAAAATCAGGTCAGAGATTAGATTACGTGAAGGGCGTGTGAAGCCCATTGATGTTCTATCCAAGCACCTCAATGTCTCGGATGATTTGGATATAGAAATAAATGAGCCATATATGGTTTTCAAGGTAATTATTGAAGCCTTCCCTATTTTAACCAAGTATCATAAAATCAAGTTGAGTGTTAACACTGGCACTTGATATGCATAATGCAGGGTTTGACAGTAAAAGAGATGGAAGAGCTCCGTGATGACATCAAATTGCATCTTGATATGGATAGGAAAACTCAAACACATGTTGATTATTGGGAGGTATTGTCCTTCTGACATTTTTCAAAAGTTTTTTGACTGCCATTGCTATATTATTCAGATCTACATGTGCAACTTGTTTGTGGAAATCCTTAGGCAAGATATCTCATGCCAGGAACTGTCAACAACTTTTTTTGTTTTTTGATGTGGGGATACACAATAAGGGCAGCTCTCTCCTTTTTATCCCAAATCTCACCCCTTCGTTTCCTTGGAATTGATGTGTCCTGTGGGAGGTATAGTCCTCCAAACTTATTGTATGAGTAGATTGATTTAAAGTAAATATTAAAACAGGAAACTAGTAGTTTTGGCTACGTTAATCTTGGTGAATTAATTATTAGATGGACTATACTTGTTACTTTTCTGTTGGTCTCGAATGCTACTTTGAATGCTTATGAATGTGAAGTTCCTTGTTTGCCTTCAGTTTCTGTGTATATGCGCAATTTTATATCTGGAGGGCTGTGTCTAACTCGTACAATGCACAGGCGCTCCTAGTCGTTGCTAATTGGGAACTAGCTGAGGCACGGAAAAAGGATGCAGTGGATCGAGCAAGGGTACGTGGGGAACAACTGCCTGCTGAGCTGCTTGCAGAAGAAAGGGGTCTGCATTCTAGTATTGAAACGGATGTCAGGGATCTATTGGAAGGGAAGAGTTCAAGTGAGCTTGATGCATTAGGGTCTCAAATTGAATCACAGATGAGCTCGGGCTCTGCAAAGGTAGTTGAGTATTGGGAGGCTGTCCTTAAACGACTCCAGATATATAAAGCAAAGGTATCTATGAATTCAAGAAGTTTATATATTGTCTATGTCTGCTCAATTACATGCCGTCAACGTTGCCTGTGAATTGCTCCAAATGCAGGCTTGCTTGAAGGAAATCCACGCTAAAATGTTAAGGAAGCATTTGCAACACCTTGAACCACATTTGGAGGGTGATGATAAAGTGGAAACTGATCATAGTTTGAGGCCTAGTGAAGAGGAAAGTGAGCATGATGTGGATGGTATGTATGCTTTGTCATTTTTTGTGAAGCTCTAGATTCATTTTCAGAGTGTTGACCAATATTTGCACGCCTCTGTGCATAGACTCCATAACATTCTCTCCAGAGCCAATGTTGAAAGAGGATCAAGAGGCAGAAGAAGGTGGATCGTTTTCACCTGAGCTGTTGCATGGAGATGATGATGAAGAGGCAATTGATCCAGAAGAGGATAGGGCTACACTGGTAGTTTTCATAAAAGTATCTTTAGATAGCAAGAGAATGCAAATCAAATATGTGTTCTTCGATTTGACCATGAGTTTCTTGACTCAATGATAGGAAAGGAAACGTGCTGCTGTTTTTGAGGAGAAACAACGGCGGATTCGAGAAGCTATGGCTTCAAAGCCACCGCCTCCAGAAGACAACTTTGAGCTCAAAGCCATGAAAGCTATGGGAGTTATGGAGGAAGGTGACGCAGTTTTTGGCACTGGTGCTGAGGTCAATCTGGATTCACAGGTGTCTTTTTCTTGGCTATTCTTCCTTTCTTTAATCAGTCAATGTTAGTCGTACTGTTTCGGGGCACCCTTATAAAGGAAAATGTAAATTAATGGGAAACAGGTATTTATTTTGAAATTCTTTTCAACCTTAAATATTTACATGCGGTTGCAGGTATATTGGTGGCATGACAAATATCGCCCACGAAAGCCCAAGTATTTCAACCGTGTCCATACTGGATACGAGTGGAACAAGTACAATCAGACACATTATGATCATGACAATCCACCTCCAAAGATTGTGCAAGGATACAAGTTTAATATCTTCTATCCAGACCTTGTGGACAAGACGAAGGCTCCAATCTATACAATTGAGAAGGATGGAAATAGTGATGAGACTTGCATTATTCGGTTTCATGCTGGGCCACCCTATGAAGATATAGTAAGTTCTCTTGCTTCCCGGAGGCAGTCATTCAACTTTTTCCTTTATGGTACGTGAGAGAGCAGTCTACTGATTTAAGTTTGTGTTATGTTACTAACCATCTTCAAATTTTCTCAGGCTTTCCGTGTTGTGAACAAAGAGTGGGAATATTCTCATAAGAAGGGATTTAAATGCACATTTGAACGTGGGATTCTGCATGTTTACTTCAACTTCAAGCGCTACCGCTACCGCAGGTGATAGATGGCAACTTTGAGCACATGTTTCCATCCCTGTAAATACCAAATTAATCTGTTCCGTCATATTTCTGGACGAAATTATGCCATTTCCATAATCACCGAGTAGATGGCACAAGAATGTGTTCGTCCATATTAATTTATTTTACGCACTTCCCATGGTTTTTGACGTTTTGGCGACAATTGTCATGAGTGGAATTCTTTTTAGATTTTTATTTGAGCAACGAAGGCAAAATTGTGTGACAAGAAATAGCCATATACAGATGGTTATCCTGTGGAGGACAACCAACCACGCTTTGAACAATATATAGTTTTGGTTACTAGGCAAAATATTTCGAAAGTTGTATTACTAAGAACTATTGCTTCCATTAAGTATTCTGGTCTGGTTTCACAAGTCCCATCAACTGGTATCGCTGTCATGGCAATTGATGGATGAATACAAGTTTGCTTGTCCAGGAGTTGCTGTGAATTTTATGGAATTGGAAAGCTCTCTTGCTATTATAGATTTCTGGATTTCGTAATGGTAATTCTAGTTTTTATCCTTCTTTCGTGTTGTTCTGCAGAAAGTCATCACATATAGAGCAATATCAATTTAGGTAATAAAAGTTTATGATGATCATAAGGCATGCTACTGTTATACTTGATTCTTGAAAGAATATCAGTTCAATCGGGATGCATAAGAAGAAGCAAAGATGAGGTCTTTAATCCCCTTCTTTTCCTGGTAGCAACAGAAACTCATTGGGTGTAATTAATCTGCTCATAATTTGAAGGCTTACTCTCTTTCTATAGATTTCTGAACAAGATGTTACTTATCTTAAACATCAATAAGGATGAAAAAGTTGATAAACTTAATTGGAATATGTGCTTGCAAAGAATTATCAAAACTATTAAATCAAAAATTGTTATAAATATATATAAGGACTTATTTAAGAAAAAATGTGATAAAAATATATGTAGTAAAGAAGCATAAATATTTATTAAGCGAAAAGCTTGATTGGAACATGTGATTGAAATATTTTCTCACAATCACCAACTGAAGAATCATCAAGAAAAAATGTTATGAATAATATGTAGAAAAATGTAAGCTAACAAAAGGAGAGTAAAATGTTATAAATACTTATCAATAAGAAAGCTTAAGCTTGATTGGAATATTCAATTAATAAATACCTATCAAGTAAAAAGCCTGATTAGAAGAACTGAGTAGCAATATTGAGAAAAAAATTTGATAAGCTAGATTGTAATATATGCCCTTAAATAGCCAGTGAAGAAGTATCAATATTTTTTTGGGAAAATTAAAAAATAGCGAGTAAGAATATGATGACTTATTGAGGAAAAGTTCGATAGTAATTTATAAATGCCAACAAAAAGAATTTGATTGATAAAATTAATAATAGCAAGCAAAAAAAACCATAACTTATCAAGCAAAATCTGTCACGAATAAGGAGGAAAAAAATATAATAACTTGTTGGTCAGGATTATAAGCTCATAAAAGTATTAAAAAAATTAATTTCCAATTGTGAGAATTTTTTTTATAGATTATATTGAAATACAATAACAAATGAAGAATTATTGAGTAAAAATTTTAATGCCTTGCCCTGTAGAAATTCTACTAAAATAAGGGAGTATAAATTATTATAAACTTGATCACAAAGGGAGTATAAATTTTTTTTAATAGACTTAATTCATATATCTAATTGTAAATAACGAGTAAAGAATTATCAAAATTAGTCAAAAAAAATCTTAAGGAATAGCGACTGAAAAAATATAATAAAAAATTTGACATAAATATATGTTGCAAAAGTGGAGAAAGAATTATAAATACTTTGATTGGAATATGTAATTGCCAATACCAATAAACAGAATTTGATAGACTATATTGAAATATGTGCTCACTTATAGCGAGTAAAGCATTATCAAAAGTTAATAAGCAAAAAAATGCTATGAATAGCACATACAAAATTAATGACATGTCGAGTAAAAATTTGTAAGAATTATGAGATTAAAAAATGAGATTAATGCTATAAATACTTATCAAGAACAAAGCTTGATTGAAAGATTTGATCGCTAACAGTGTTTTTTTTTAAAGATTGGAATGAAATTTGTGTCAAGTTCTGTTTTGAAAATCGGATCGGATCGGTTCGACCGGTGACCAATAAGCTATCCGGTCCAGTTCATCCCTAAAAATCGGTTCTCAATTGAACCAGTGAGAATCGATCAAAACCGGTCAATTGATTGGTCGGACCGGTTCGGTCGGACTACTAGTTCAATAAATTTTTTATTTTTTTGTATTTTTTTGTATTTTTTAATATAATTATTACATAATTATGACGTCACACCGGTAATCAGTAAAGCCTCTAGTTCGATGGCCGGTCCGAATTTTAAAATATTGGTGTCAAGTATAACTCTCAGTCTCATAGGAAAGGCGCCAAGAATTTCCATAAAAATCTTGTTTTGTTATGGTATCAAAGCCCTTCATAGTTTCTTGTTCTTCTAAATCTTTGTGAATTTTTTTTACCTTGGTTCAAGTTCTTGGTTCATTTATTGTGAGGCATTTTGGTACTTCTCCTGACATTGTATTCGTGAATAAATTAGAGATAGCTTGTATCAAGTTTTCCGACAAGAATTATTTTGCTTGGAAATTTCAGTTCGATATTTATGTTTTGGGGAAAGAATTATAGGGATTGTTGATGGCACTGATAGTAAGCCTACTAATCCGACCAAACCTGTTGAGTGGACAACAAAGGATGCCCGTGTCAAGAGGTGGTTGTTGTAGACCATGGATCCTTCTACTGTCGTCAATCTAAAACCATATAAGACAGCTAAAGACATGTGGTACTATCTTAAGAAAGTGTATTATTAGAATAACTCAACCAGGAGGTTTCAACTGGAATATGAAATCTCCAATTACACATCAGGAAACCTATCTATCTAGGAGTATTATACAGGTTTTGTGACATTGTGGACTGAATATACCAACATTGTTTATGCATCGGTTCCATATGTCTTTAGAAGCTATTAGAACTCTTTATCAGACTAGTCAAAGAGATCAATTCTTGAAAAAACTCCGACCTGAATTTGAAGTTGTGAGATCAAATTTATTGCTCAGAGCTCTTTCTCCATCTTTAAATGATTGTTTAAATGAACTCCTTCGAAAAGAACAACGTCACTTGATACATGCTACTTTGAAGCAGCAGGGGAATTCCACCAATGTTCTCAATATTGCATATGCTACACAAGGCAAACCGCGAGTTCAAAATATGATCAATACTCAATGCTACAACTGTAAGGGAATTGGCTACATCGCAAATTAATTTCCCTAAAAGTTTTATAACTATTGCAAAGTTAGGGACATATTATTTCTGAATGTAGGAGGTGTCCATAAAATTGTAATCCTCGTGCTTTTCATACCTTAACTACCAATATTGTAACAGCCCAGACCATCCGCTTACAGATATTGTCCACTTTGGGTTGCCCCTTGAGTCAAACCCCTCACAGTTTTGCTTTTCCCACCTTTGCTTAAAGATATTGTCCGCTTTGTGTTACCCATCGGCCAAACCCCTCACAGTTTTGCTCTTCCCACCTTTGGGAAGACGCGGGGCAACCCAAAGCGGACAATATTTGTGGGCGGGTGGTTTGAGAGGTTACAAATGGTATCAGAGCTGGTACCTGAACTGTTGTGCCAGCTAGGTTGGGCTCCAAAGAGGGCTGGGCCCTAAGGGAGTGGAGCTTGTAAGATGCTACATCGGTTGGAGAGGAGAACGAAGCACACCTTATAAGGGTGTAGATACCTTTCCCTTATAGACGCGTCTTTCCAAGAGTGGGAAGAGCAAAATTGTGAGGGGTTTGACCGATGGACAACCTAAAGCGGACAATATCTATAAGCGGGTGGTCTGGGCTGTTACAAATGCAATGATTGAAACCACTTTAGAAATTGCTTCTCATCAACAACCAGTCCCACCTCTTAAGTAAGAGAATGTTCAGCAGATGATTGTCTTAGTTCTTATTGCTTTCGGTCTTACTGGTAAGAACAAATCCTTATCGAAAATCTGTTCTTTTGATTCAGTTGCTTCAAATCATATGTGACGCAGTGTATAGCGTTCGATTTTTCAAAGGTTGTGCAAAACCCTTTGAAGAACCAAAGAAAATTTAATAGAAATCTGAAATAATGTTTTCCAACTGATAAAAGTTGTTGCCACGTGACTACAAAAGATAATATAAACACTAAAAGATGAAAACCTAAGGATAAAACAGTCTTTTACTAATAAAACAATTAAACTACTAAAATACCACTAGTACTAAAACACCACAAGAACTCCGTGTCATTCACCTCCACTTGTAAAGGACTCGTCCTTGAGTGCACAAAGTCCTCTAGGTATAATGGATCGTCAGAATTATGGAACTTGGACAAATCTGCTATGTTGAAAGTGTTGGAGATCCCCATACTATCTGGAAGGTCTATGATATAAGTGTTGTCATTAATCTTTTTTAATATCTTGTATGGTCCATACTTCTTCACCAGCAGTTTACTGTATGTTCCTACAGGAAACCTCTCCTTGTGTAGAAATACCATGACTTGATCTCCTACATCGAATGTCTTTAGTCGTCGATATTTATTAGCTACTTGTTTGTACCGTTGGTTTGCTGTTTCCAATTTTTGTTTTACCTTTTGATGTGTTGCTACCACTTGTTCGGCCATTTGCTTAGCAGAAATATTGGTCCCTTCACCTTTAGGTGGCTTGAGCAAGTCTAACATGTGTTGAGGTGCCTTGGTATAGACAATAGAGAATGGTGATTTACCTGTCGCACTATGGATGGCATTATTATATACGAACTCATGGCATTATTATATGCGAACTCTACTTGAGGTAGTGCCAAGTTCCATTATTTTGGCTTGTCCCCATAAATACTGTGAATTAAGTTTCTTAGTGTCTGATTGATAGCCTCCGTCTGCCCATCAATTTGTGGGTGGGCTGTGTTATTGAAATTTAAAGAAGAATCGAATAACTTTCATAAGGTATGCCAAAAGTAAATGAGGAACTTACTATCACGATCCGAAGTAATGTTCTTAGGCACTCTATGTAGGCGAATCACTTCTTTAAACAACAATCGGGCAACACAGGCTGCATCGAAGGTCTTCTTACAAGGGATAAAATGAGTCATCTTAGAAAATCTGTCAACCACAATAAATACTGAATCTACCCCTCTTTGAGTACGAGGTAGTCCCAACACAAAATCCATAGTTAAGTCTCCCATATATTCTCTGGTATGGGTAGCGGCATATACAATCCAATATTCTTGGAGTGTCCCTTTGCTGTCTGGCATATGTAATGTCTTTCTACAAATCTAGACACATCCATTCTTAACTGAGGCTAATAAAAGCGCTCCTTCACTGCTACCAATATTTTATCACGTCCTAAATGACCTGCTAGTCCCCCTGCATGCAAGTCTCGAATTATCTTCTATCTTAAAGATGTTCTAAGCACAATTGCTTGTCATACATCGAGTATCCATCATTGATATAAAATCTGTCAATAGGCACACCAAGAGAAACGTTGGCCAAAATTTGGTGGTGCTGTCGCCTGCAACCAAATATAAAAGAAATCACTTCTGTTAAAACAAATTAATGTAGTAGTGGTAAGCGGATATCATTCCCACGAGAAATTTTTAACGGTAAAGGTTAGCTAGTTCAGACGAAAATAAAAAGGGGGTTTTGTCATGGCAATTATATAAAATCAAAGAGAAAAAATCGCAAATTGAAATAATAATTAAATCTGAAAATTCAATAAGAAAATACCTTAGTTTCGGGTCACCGATGTTATCATACTATTATGGATCCTCGACATAAAATTGCAATCATTAATAAACATTCATTGGGGGAAATTTCTCTTAAGTGTAATGACTAGAAACAT
>JAOTAZ010000005.1:35748435-35758801 GCA_025629785.1 Erythroxylum oxycarpum
AAACTTTAAATTTTTAACATATTTTTTTAAACATATTTTAAATTCTTTAATTAACATATTTTATTATGATCTAGTTAAACTTTTTAAACATTAAACTTCTTATTTTAATTCAAAACATTGATCCTTACCATTAGAATAACCTATTTTCATATAATTAATTCAAATGACTTATTTTCACCAATAAATGTTAAACTTAAAAATTAAAGCAACATTATTTTAATTTAAAAATTAGATCAAACTTGATTGGACACATTATCATTCATAATCACAAATAATTAAAATAAGAGTGAATGAGATGATCGGATATAAATATGTCAAATTTAATGTAAAAAAATTGTCAAATTTGTAAAGCCAATTGTATGTAGTTGTGCCTAAATCATACAATTAAATCACAGCATCTTGTTTAACATAAGTTAATACAAGAGAAAAAGATTTAACTTTTGAGACACGGAGACTCGTAAAATATTCTAGACTTTATACCAGACCCACGATTGCAAAATTTGACGTAGGTACTATTTCGCTCGCAATATAATGGACAAAGGTAAGATGTGTTTGAAGATCTCTCTTTCTTCTTCTACTCTCTACAACTGTCTACTACCTTTGGACTGAACGTAAAACCAGAATTTTCAAGAATGAGGCCTTGGTTGAGGAGCGTGTGCTCTCAGGAATAATTTCCCACGTTAGGGAACTTCTCAGCCTATACACCGAGAGGAGGTGATTTTCTTTTCTATTTATTCTTTTTCTGTTGCAGGTCAATCGCTCACTGCTTTCGAGGTTTCTTCGGACTGTTCTCACGTGCTCTGCCTTATCTTGAGGCTGCAGCTCCTGTCATCATTTGTGGCAGTCTTAATCTTGGCCAATTTGGAGCTAGGTTTTTTGCAGTTTCTTTATGTTAATCTCTCCTAAGCTTGCTTCCTACTGGTTGGTTTGTTTTAGCTAGGTTCTCTCGTGGGACCTTGTACCTTGGACTTTCTTTGCCTTTATTTATTGGACTTCTTGTAGTTATTTGGGTTTCTTCTTTCTTGTTGCGATGTCCCTTTATTTATTTTGATTTGCCTTGCGGTTTTGCTGGTCGAGCCTTTTAAGGCTGTGTCTGTGAACTTTCTTGTATATATTTTTGTCTATTTAATTGAATTTTTTGATTTACCAAAAAAAAGGATGTGTTTGAAGAAGATTGATGGTGCTAAGAATCCAACTGACATGTTGACTAAAGGTGTTGATGCTAAGAAACTGGGACTTTGCAAGGTCTCAATTAGTCTTCTACCATAGCATGAGAGATATTGCGGCTAGGTGAATTTGTTGGGTAAATTGGCATGGAGAATGAAGATAGTTGGGCTGACTGGATCAATCTCCAATTCGAAGAATTGTTGAAATATAGAGCCTGATAAAAATGTTTTATTCTCCTAGTGTATCACTTGTTGAAAACATTCGCAGTGAAATAAAAATCCTAATTGCCGTAGACGTAGCCAAATATTAGTAAATCACATAAATCTGTGTGTTTATTTATTTTCACGCTTGTTCTGTGATTATTGTGATTGATCGTCCATATCATTAACTGTATGAAATAAATTTTTCTAAGATTCTCTCAATAAAATATTCATCTATCCAACAAAAAAATATGCCTAATTTCTTCATTAGCCTTCTCACTGCTAACCTTCTTCTGCAGACCTCTTCTGACTCTGCGATACCATCATCCAATTCATCAGGCGATTGCTTGCTTGCATTGCACTTACTGTTTGCAAACAGAAAACATTCTCCTTCAAAGATTTTAGAAAAAGGAAATTCTCCAACAAAAAGGATTACTCAGATGCTATATTCAAAGTTGAAGTACATTTTGGAGGAATCAAATTTGCTTATTCGCATACTCTACACGGATATTCCTGCCATCCAACAACTAGAAAGCACCAGAAAATGAATGATTAACGAATGCCTCCTTTATCTTAGAACAAAGAAAACACATAGGAGTCCTAATCATTAAGAAGAAAAAAAATTCTTTACCTGACCATCCATTCCTTTTAAAGCTCTGCTTGCTGCATCTTCAGAGACGAATTGCACAAACCCATATCTTTTTGATTTCCCACTCACGGTATCACACATAACTTTAACTGCCAAAATAAACCATGTAATTTCTATGACTTTATGGGTGGACGAAAGGGGAAGGGAAATTCCCAAAGAACAGAGCATTACCTTCAATTATCTCACCATGCAATCCGAAAACATCCTTTAAAACGGTCTCGTTAGTATCATAAGAAAGCCCTGCAATTTGAAACACATGTTCATTCCCTGAGTTTGATGCAAAATGTTTAGGAAAGTAACTAATGCTTAACCTTCCTTCCTTCCTCACTTAGCAATGTTGAAAACAATTATAAAACTGAACATCCAGAAGTCAATTATCCATATAAACAAAAAGGGAAAAAAAATAGGCACCTCCAACGAATAATTTGATAGAGAGGCGACGAATTGACAATCGGGTAGCAAAAGGAAGTCGAGGGGAGAAACTAAAACAACTATATAAATACTGCCTGCGTCGCCCTAGCGAAATCATGAATCATCAATGTGGAAAGCGATGAAGGGTTAAAGAAGCGGCATTACCGCTTGTTCGCCTTCAACTATGAAACCCAGTAATCCCTAACGCTTTTAGTTTCTTTTTATTCTCGGGTTTTTGGGGATGGTTAATTTTTCTTTCGAAATGACGAGGGGGTTATCGCTGCGTCTTCGACTTGAGCGGGTGCTTCTTACAAGAGAGAGGGGTAAAAATGGCAAGTAGAGATTGACTTCTGATTTATGATGAAACAGAAGAATCGTTTAAGTTTTAGTTTACTTTTTGAAAAATAGTAATTCTATATTAGATAGGGATGGGATCAAATAAAATCACCTGTTTCATAATTACTGTGCCAATATTGTTCCATTGCATCTGATCCATATATTTTTGTGAGTCCCATATAAATGTATGGACCAGATACAATAGAACAGCACTGACACAGCAATTGTGGAACAGTGATCTGTTCCAGGATGAGATTGGGGTACAAGTACAAAACCAACATGACACATGAATACAACGATACTTTACAATTAAGGCAATCACTGCAGATGGACGTCGATACTTCCTTTACAACAAAAATTGCTGAATAGAATCAAAATGCTCCAATCACCACCAATTACAGGCAAAGAACAATTACTTACTGGACAACTAGCTATAGGAGCATCGTGAACAAAGAATGAACTTTAAGCCTGAAATTCAATTACAAAATTTGGAGCTTTATTAACACTAGTATGTGCATTAAGAGAACCATAATGCGCAGCGGTAGCAGCATCTTCAAGAGCATTTCTCTTGAAGAGTTGCTTGTACTCAATTGTCCAGCGTTGATGAAGTCCTTACTAGAAGTTACAGAGACATTTACAGCCAAGGAACCTGGGACAACACAAATCAACAGGGAAAATGTTACCATGGATAGAGGGAGATGAAGTATTCAACTAAAAAAACTCATTCATAATAAAACTTACAGTCATAGTTGGTCCATCCAATCCTTTGATGAGCCAGGTCATATACAAATATCTTGTCTTTCAGCACAAGATCTGCAAATTGAAGAATGACAAGATGATCAAAGCCATAAAACTAAAAGGTCGAGAGCCAAAAAAATAAAAGCAATCATAACATAATTCTGTTAAAGCTACGAGATTTCCATCACATCAAGATCACTCTTTTGATTTGATAGCAACATAAAGAAGAATGTTCACAAGAACATGATCCCAACTGAAGTAGTCATTTTAAATGCATGAGAGAGGCTCAGCCAGTCCATGTAATTCTTCTGATATTTACCATGAAAAGACTGAAACCATTTTTCTTTTCCTTTTTCTTTCTCTTTTTCTTTCTTGGAGTGGTGCCTAGGGGTGGTGAGGGGAGGTTTTGGCAGGGTGTGGGGATATTGTTGAACAGGGAGAAGAGGTTTTGGAGGGGACAACAATGCCCTGCTAACAATGCATATCACACATGACTCACTGACATACAGATCGGCCTTCTCCCAGCCACACTTTCAACCTAGCTGGTCAATGAAAAAGAATCTGGCTCTAGTTCAGACTAACCTCCTAATATTGTCACTCCATTTTGAGCTTTCTGGAAACCAACGCACCACATTGCAGCACCATCCTGCTAAAATAAAATAGGTTCTATCAAATTTCATGCAATGCCATTGAGATGCTTAAAACAAAATAAAATGATTGTCCAAAGGTGAATCAAAGGAAGTTACATAGAAACCATAATGTGTCAAGTATTCCTCAGGCTTTAACACCATGGAAGCATCACCAGCAAAATTAAGGCTGACTGAAGGAAATATCGTGGAGATGCTGATATGAAAGAGATAATTGCTGCTCAACTCACAAGAACCGAAAAAAGGAAAACACGAAAAAGAAACGATACAAAGTACAGCAGAAAATACAATTTGTATTGTGGCAAGCATATCAGACAAAACATTAACTAGAAACAAAGTAAAAGAACGAACCTGGATGAGACTTGATAGCATTGGTTTCCTTTGTATATAATGGGACTTGCAGATTGTGAGACGGCGGACGTTATCTAAACATTCAGTAAGCAAGTCAACTTCACAGCAAAAGAAAGCAGCTCAAGAGAAATCATTTCAATAAATCCAATTCATGAAGTATACATCATGTTAAATCACCATCAAGCTGCTTGGGATTAGTAATTTCTTCACTTAACAGGGAGAACCTATAAGCCCCTTTATCTCGATTAATCTCTTCAGCTCCCAAGATCCCTTTCCAAAATAGTGTCTTTCTAATGCTAACAAACTTCTATACAAATGAATACCTGACTCTTCATCACACGTAATAACCTCTCTGACTATACTTGTTTCACAGAAGGATCTAAAGATTACCCCAAGTTCTACTCTTTTAATGCCATCTTTACGTAAGAAATCAATAAAAAACTAATATATTTTGACACTTTACTCTGTTTAACAATTTTTTGATGATCATCTTAAGCAAGGAGTTAAACTAGGATAGGATTTATAACAAACTAGGCTATTGACCTTCGATTGTACAGAATGAGATCTAGTTAGCCTATGACGCATTCTATTAGAGAGTCTTCACATACTGAAAGTAAGTTGTTCATGTTCTCTAGAACTCATAGATGCAATAGTAAGTGGCTTTTGGAGAGAAATGTGTAATTGTCTCTTCTACTTAATCTAAACTTTGACTGGAATAATTACTTACAGCACTGACAAAAGGATCAAAAGCTTCGTGGACAAGGTATGCCAAAGTTGTGCCTGTGTCAATGATAGTTCCTTGATTATTCGATGTTGCAAATGCCGCAGGATCAATGGGCAGCAGTTGACCATTAACAGCAATGCTCAGGAGATATAAATTATAGTGGGGCCTGAAAATTTAGGATGAAACAGTTAGTCTAGACACACTTTTCCAGTTGCAACTTAAGTTAGCACAAAAACAAAAATAAAGGAGGATAAGACCCTACTTAAATGCAGAGCGGGGGCAAAGTTAGGAATTAAGATATATTTGAGAGGTTCTCCTCTATCCTCATGCAGAAGGAAAACATATCTAGATGGACAATATGACCTAGTAGGTGATAGATCCCCATCAAGAGTGTTACTCGAATGTAGCCAGGGAAATTCAAAAGGAAATTCAAAAGGACAGTCAATTTAGACATAATGAACTGTTCTTTTAAATTTTCCTGTCCACATTCAAGCAACACTCTTGGTGGGGATCTATCACCTATTAGGTCATCTATATATATATAACCCTAAGGTGCAAGTACTAGCTCAGGCTGTCCCGGATAAACATCAAGTCATACAAATCAGATGTGAGTTCCAGAATGAGAATTATGAAATGCAAGATCTGGGTCAAAGAGGTGAAGAGAGTATTGAAGGTGCAGTGTTAATATTGCTGGAGGTTCATAAGAAACCAGTAGAACATACTGTGATGGGACAAGTGGAGTATACACAATGCCTGGCTCCAAAATCTCGCCAAGAACCAAAATACCACCTCCATTGCCCTCTCCTCGCAAGCAATGAGAGAATACTCTGGGTGTTATCCCTCGAGATGACAACTGTGATATGACTGACAGCTCTCCTTGACCAAATCCAAAAATTCCATCAATTGCTTTATCCGTCTTTGTTAAGTCCCCAGACTGGTAGGTGCTACACCTGTTTCCAGAACCATCAGTACAGAGATAAATTACTAAAAAAAATTGTTGTAGGATCAAAGAGAAAATAAGACAAGAAACAGAAGACATAGTACAAACAACAATCTTTACCAGTTTGATGCTTCTGTTACACCTCATTTCTATTATGATTTAGAAATTACCTACCCAAATACAACAAGGGCTGAGGAGTTGGCAGTTAATGACTCTCCCAAAATAGCATCAAAACTCAATACATCAGACACATAATATCCCAATGTTCCACTTCCATCTCCGTATTGAAATGAGTAGATGCATTGATTACTCTGCGAAGTGCACTGAGTTGCTGTCGTCTGAGCAGCAGATGTGCAAAATTTGTCTGAACATGGGACTAGTCCAGCAGTTGATGAACTGGTAGTATCAAAATAATTGAGCTGAACCTACAAAATATAGAATAAGCATGAAATCAATTTCTAAGTTCAAAAAAACTATTTTGACTTTTAAGGCTAAGCACGGAGAGAAAACGGTTTACTCCAAGGCCACTGGATTGGGGGCAATTACTGCAGGAACTGCAGGTAACCCACAAGACGTCGCTTCCGGTATCAATCTGCAAGTTGAATTCTCTAGGAGGAGATCCCAGTTTCACTTTTGTGAAATATAGCCTAAACAAAAACAAGAGATAGAAAATTAAAGAATACAATCAAATTCAATGCCCCAAATTCTGCTATAAAGAAACCAGCATTTTATAATCTTATCCAAAGTAAAGTATAATAAGTGGAAAACAGAAGGAACCAAGTATATTACAAGGGTGTTGAAGATCCACCGACCCTGATAGAAAAGAACACCCGAAAAAATAACAGCAAAAACAGAATGAGTCAATAATTATATTGTCATATGGCATAACAAACACAGGAAATAAACAATTCAAATTTTATCACAAGCGAGAATACAAACTATATGTTGTCTCATTTGCAACTATGTAAAACAGAAGATGAAAAGGAAAAAGAAAGCAAACAAAATATCACTTTTCGGTTTTTCATCCTTTCCACTGCTCTAGCAGAAAGTATCCAAAAATTGGACTCCGGTTAACCAAGTTGTGAGTTGTGTTAAAAAATCTATAATCATTTTCTGAATGCTGGCCCAGAAAAAGAAAATGATGGCAGAAGCGTCCTCAGGCTTGCCAATTCCAAATAAAACAGTCCATAAAAACCTCATACAGTAATCGATCGTGAAAATTGGGAATAAAAAAACATTTTAAAAAAAAAGAAAAGGAAGTGAAAGGAAAGTATAAGAACCAGAACCTAAGTAAGTATTAAACAAAAGAGTTGCAGAAGTTCCAAGAAGCAATGCAAACCCATGAAAGATCAAATTTAAACAGAAAAGAAGCTAAAAAGATTGAAAGAAATACCCAACGAGGTAGGGATCGGCGGTTCCTTGGACAGAGAAGTCGACAACACCGCCAGCAAAGCTCTGCAAGAGGCGGGCATGCCTGACTCTGTCCCAAGCTTTAAGTTGCTCCAACTCCAGACGTTGCTCCAAAGGCAAAACCCTCTGGAGAGGGAGAACAGTAGCAGAGTGAACCACTGACATGGGCGCAACTAAAGCTAATGTCAAAATCAAGAGGCACCAAAGAGAGAGCATTTCTGGTGGGTTTTTCTAATTCTTGAAAGTCAGGCAGTGTTGATGCCTGGTTTGAAGCATTTGAGAGAGAAAGAGGACGATAAAAGTGTGGTCACGAGTGGTAAAGGACGCAGAAGGCGTCTACGCGAGACTGCGTGAGAGGTGGATGCTTAAAGACTCAGAGAGCTGGCTACTTCCACTGCGTGTAATAAAGTATTATGCAAACAAGTGCAAAGTCTAAAACACCCCTTACTATCAAAAACTAAAATAAAGGGTAATTTACTTCATTCAACCCAAGGATATCCTGTTCCTATCCTCGATCCAATTGTCCAAAGTGCACGTAAGCAAAACTAAATACATATCCTATCGTATGTAATTGTAACCGCAATGTCTAAAAAGCGAAACGAAACGAAACCCTTTTTACTTCAATTTTTCGTTTAAAAAATTAAATTAAATTTAGAAATTAGAAAGCTAAGTGATGGTGTGATACGGTGCGTATCGAGCTTGACCCAAAGAGTCTTTCCAACTCCTAGACCCGGAGTTATGGAAATTATTGGTCGAGTGTGAAGGCGGTTTTTCTTTTTAGGGTCCGGTCCACCGTCCGACGTAGGTCAATTTTCGTTTTTATTAATTTTTGGCAAGGCGACGGACGTCAGCCCTCAAGTTCCACCCGACAATGAATACAGTAATTCTTGTCTCCGCCACGTTGGACCGTGTCGCCTTTTCTCTGATTAAGACCCACACGTAATCTTTTACTCAATGATGATTCAAGTATCTATGGAAGTGTGTACATGAAGTATCTCCACTTGGGAATAGGCGCAAATTATGTAATACTATAATATATCGAGAGAATATTTTATAATTTTATAAAATTTAAAGATTATTTTATAATTATTAAAAAATATCTCCATCTTAGTGTACTGAAATCAAATTCAGTACCAATTCCAATATGAAATTCGACTCTAAACTTGGCTCCATTTAAGCCACCTTTTGGCAGTCCAACTCCAACACCAAGAGGAAAGCTACTCACTGAAGAAATGTACCTTTCATACGCAAACATAACAAGGGTTTTGAAGTTTAGTGCAGGCGTATAGCTCTGCTACTTCTCTTATGCACGAAAACATTCCCATGTTCAAACAAGCAACCAATCTCTTATAGTTTTGGATCTATCCTCTTTAATCGCATTAGTTTCCTGAAATTATGAAGAATTTAAGGTTAGTTCTACGTTTTTGAGGATATAACATGCCTCCCTTAATAGAGGGGGCGTGGTCATGCATACTTTTAGGATTGGTTTTAAGTCTTTCAAGGAACAATCCAGCTTGAAATGGAATCAATCAGCAATGATGATCATCACACCCTCCACGTTAACCCCACGTTTAATCATATTAGCTCATACTTTGATTACCGAGAGAAATGGATATGGATGGATAGACTTCCAAGTTCAACTACCGTACTAAACAAAATTTTATGCATTGAAAAGGTAAGAGTGTAGGCCACTTCAATTGATGCAGTGTTAGTATAACACATTGTTAATAAAGAGCTGATTTGCAGATTAGATAGCGGACTTTTTTCTGCTTTCTGGTAAGAAAGGAGATGTTTACATGTGAAATAAAGAGATGGCTACAGGGCCTTTTGTCCCCTCTTGCATTCTCATTTTCAGTCACATACGATCATGATCAATAATTTCAGACAGCTACTACCTTGTAAGCGTGATGTCCATAAATTTCCAAAGCCATATAATTCGCTGGGTCCGTTATACCACAAGTCAAGAAGACTTTATAGCCGACTTAACTCTCCTCTTCAGAACACTCGAGTAGATAAATACGGGAAGTCATGAATTACTTGTTTGATACTTCTGAAACTAAGTAGATATGCCAACAATTGAGAACATATTCGCATGTGTTTAATAAGAGCTTTAGAACACTATTAACATAAAGGAAAAATATATATTAAATTATTGTTCAAGTTTCTATATAATAAATATCTATTTACAAAATCTAAGATCAGTTTATAATTATCGAAGATGGTTAATTATTAATAAATTTTAATTATTTAAAATATGAACAAATTAAGTATTTTGAAATTATGCATTTAGTAATTCTAAATACTTGAAAGATCACTATGTATATATATGCATGCATATATATTAGATGCGAAAGTAAATTCAAATGTATCAAAATATAATCAATTCTTGATCGTATTATATTTAAAAACATGCATATATAGTACAATATAGTGAAAGAAACTACTATTTATAAGTTAATATATGCTATAAAAATTAATGTATAAAATTATTTTTTAGGGTAAAAAAGTCAACCTCCCTTATAGTTTTATGAATTTCACCAAAAATTCCTATAGTTTTAAAGTCTCGTGGGAACCTCTTTTGTTTTATTCAAAGTGTCAAATGCATGAGTGAAATGGAGATGACAATGTTTATATGCTTGTAATAATGTTCAAGGAAATTGAGTAAATTGTGTTAAATGATTAATCATGAAAGAGAATTGGATATTAAGAGATCATTTGGGGGTTAGAAAAGAAATGACGGGAAATTGAGTTATGATATAAAGTGATCAAGTGTTCTTGAGATGTAAGCTTATG
>JAOTAZ010000005.1:35777548-35788079 GCA_025629785.1 Erythroxylum oxycarpum
AGGAGGAAGGGAAGGAGGGAGGGAGAGAGATTTTAAAAATTTTGTAAAATTTTGCAAAAAACTCTACCAATTTTTTAAAATTTTCAGTACCAACCAATATTTGGCCGTAAAGTTTTCAGGGGACTAAATGATGTTCTTAGACAGAAAATCACTATTGTACCTACTATTAAAGGCAGATCTACGCTATTTTTTCTAGAAAAGTTTTTCTAACCAATTATGTGCATCCTTGTTCATGCTCTATACTTTACTTATTTCCTTTTTATACCCTTGCCGAGTATAATCAGAAGCTACTCTGGATCTCTAATTTTTTTAAATAGCAAAAATTTTGTTATTACTCTATAAATTAGAATAAAGATGTCTAAAATAATAACAATCTTCAAAATGCGCATATTCGTGCTCAACTAATTCCTAAAGGCCCATCATCATATAATTAAGACAAATTTAACATCAAATAAAGTGTTATATTATGAAAAAAAAAACTTAATGAATCTCATTATGTTACCTTTTATTTGTCACTCTTGAGTATTTATGATTGATCATTGCCAATGTCATTATGTGGACATCACAAATAATCATTTTAAACTCTCTTTATTTTTAAATCTTATGACAACCGAAGTCAAAGAAAAAAAAAGTTATTATTAAGATCCCTTTCAATGAATGTCACCAATTGTCCACTGTATTTTATTTTCAAATGATAAATATTAAAGTATATAATTGGTCTACAATCATTAACAAATCTTGATATCATTTGTTCAAGAAAAACGTAGCATAAATCAAATACTCCACTAAGAGATCTAATGTGAAGTGAGCTACCCTTGTTGCTTTCCTATATAGCTAAGAAGTAGCCTCTTAAATTCCCATATTGTGCCTTTCATCTCTAGGTAGCAATTGAAAGGCATAACTCTTTATGCTTCTATTCTGAAATTTCTTATTATTAATCTCGTATAATAACCCTGAAATATGTCATCTAGAACTATCTCAGAAATGTGTCCAATACTTGTTAGTAAGCTACCGACAATCAATCTTTTTTCTGTTAAATGTTCTACCATAAGAGTGAATGTCTTATAGTGTTAAATCTAAAATGCATGCACATCTTGTATAAGGCTTACATGTAGTCTCCATTCATATTTATTTTTGCACTTTACAATAACTCTTGGCCCTTACTTCTATGTACATATAATTGAAATCTATCCAGATACTCATGTTCTTCAAAGCCTTTCAAAAGTGATGACGTAATTTCTCTGCTTCAAAACAAATTTATCATCATCTAAACTGAAAGCGCTAAAGTAAGGAAAATTTCCTTTTTTCTTCTCATTATCTGAAATTCCTTTCAGGATACCAAGATCTTCTCCATTGACTTCAAAATCATTTTCCCTAAATTAAACACCCATACACCACTCGCTCATGTTGGGTAAATCTTAATTTATACCACATTCTAATTAAGCATCTGTAGTTTCTTCATTTAAATATCCTAACTAACTGAAATCTGTTGACTGACTATCATTATATGTTAGATCATCTAAGTAATTTGATCCTTTATTGTCTACTTCAGTGGATGCTCCAAATATGCATTTGTGGGTGCTCTAATGGGTGTCTCAATGTGTTTCTTCATTTATTCCTTAATGACAGCTACAATAGCTTCTTGAAAGCTTGCTTTAGTCACATTGGACCATCATCACCCTCAATTACCTTGTGGGGATTTCAGCTTTAGGGTCATTCAATGTACTTAATTTGGGATACTTGTCTCCAAATACACCTAATCTATCTTCAATTACTTGTATAAACTTCCTATCATCATTATCATTTTGTAGTGTCCTTAAACCATCTTCAAATGACCATTATAGGAATTTATAGGTAAAATCTCATACTTTCCTATTCCTTAAGCTCTTAAGCATGAAATCAACTAATACAATCCCATCTACCTCAGTACCTAAACAATATATCTCCTACATTTATGTCATTTCTGGTTTTAATTTGAAGCATCCACCACAAAATATTCAAACCTAATTCTTGGGTCAGATGTACCAACCATTTCTCTAGTAAATTTGTAACAACATTATAATAAAATTAATCATGCATAATAAAAATAAAAAGAAAAGATATGAGAGAATCATTTATTATAGTGCTTACATGCATAGTGACAGCATATATCTACTAGTATGACAAATGTCCTGTCGTGCAAGCTAATGACAGTATCTCATTATATGTCCAAAAAAATAAATAAATCTATTTATCAAATTTTTTCTATGGAATCTTCTCATTTTCATCTTTGAACCAGTAAATTAGTATCATCACAAAATATCATCTAATAAGTAAATTACTATTACAATTAGCAATACTTCAGAAGCATTAACTTAGAGCAAAAAACCCAGTTAAGAATTTGGTATATCAACATTAATAAAATAAGGTTTTAAGTAAGTTCATCAACCAACTAGTTTATAACTAGGAAATCAGGTATAGATTACCATTCAAAATAACAATCAAGTAATAACTTAATGGTTATGACAAAGTGACATCCAAAATTAAATGCAAGCTCAATCAAATCAAAAGGGAAGCCCTATATAACCATCTGATAATCATTCAAATTTGAGATGGTGAAAATTGAATCTTCAACTGCCACAAATTATAAATCCAATTAAATATATAACACAAAGGCTACACAGTTGTTCACTTCAATGCAAGCAGGATAATAACAATTCAAATAAAACCACGAATTTGAATAATTACAATAGCAACAACATTTAATCATATCTTTGACTATTGAGATTCCTCTTATTAGTATTTTAATTTTGAGATTCCTCTCATTAGTATTTTAATTATGCCCCAGTCAAAATCCTCAAATTCAGATCCTAATTAAACTCACACAAACTTAAACCTTAATCAAATTCAATCCCTAATAACCCATCAACTTATATTACTCAAATTACAAAATTGTAAATTTGCGGGGATGAAGATTTTCTAGCAATTAATTGCCAATAAGCATCCATGTAGAATTTGTTCCCGATGACAAATATTTCATTATGAATTATAATAATGATGTTGCATATAGACATCATGCGAGTTCAATAACCCACGTGATGTCATTTGTTATGCGTCAAAATAGCCCATAGTCAAGATATGCTCACTTACACCAGGAAGAAATAAAAGCAATCGACAAGAAATACACGATTCGTATTAGAGAAAATATGAAATATGAAACACGTCAAAAGTTAGTAAATCATTATCATGTGCAATATGTGTGCATTATGATCATGCTGCTGGAGACGTTTTAACAGAGAGATGGATGAGTGCCCGCCTGTGGTATGTGGTGCGGAGTTTCTTATACTTTTGCACGAAGGTCCCAAGATCTATCTCCCTGTCTAGCAGCTGTTTATGCAACGCCTCAGATTCATTTTCTGTCTCATCCATTGCCTCTGAAAATAAGTGTGAATATGTCTTATTATCACATTTGAAAATTGTGGCATCCACTTATCTTTAAGACTGTAAGATTGAACCATGACACTAGTGTACCATGTACCTTTAAGCCTCTGGACAAGGGCAGCAGGAGAGCACGACCTCAGGATTTCTTCTTTCTTTTTCTCCAGCTCGTTTAGGTTTTCCTGAGCAGTAGCTAACTCAGTGGTTCGAATTATCCTGCACTGAGATAACAAAAGGCAAAGGTGAATGGTGTAAAATTCACTTGCTGATATGATCACTTAGTAAGGAAGTAAACATAACCTAAAAAACTCACTTGATTTCTCAGCTCCATTATACGTGGTTCCTTTTCCAAGTTTTCTCCTATTGATTGGAAATCAGAAATTTACCATCTGCCTTTCAGTTCATAAACAAAAAGCACAAAATATGAGTAAAGCCTTTGACTTACTAGCTAATTGCACAGTTTCCTTGTGAAGCTCATCTCTCACCTATTGAAGACATGAAAAAGTAAGAATCACAGTAGTAAACTTGTTTCTTCCTCAATACAAGAAAAAGAGTATAAGATTTATGCCAGTCCATATCAAACAACAGTTATTTCTTCCATCAACATCATAATAAATCCTCACATCAGGAAAGTGGGCAATGTCTTAAGTGCTTTCGGAGTAATGTAAATATTCAGATGCATATTATTCCTAATTTTCTCTCTTCTGCCTCTCACAGAGGGCAGTGCAAGAAGATAGGCAAATTTAGAATGTTTGTTGAGGGAATTCATATTTACCTTTGTGCTCCTGAAATTCCAATCTATACACCTTAGAAAATAATTGGAAAAAAAGGTCTATTGACTGACTGTAAAAAAGTTTTAACATGTAAACATAGGTTCTACAGAAGATGTACCTACATTTTTCCCTTTTTCTATCAAAGTTGAGTTGCTACTGCTTTATGTGAGGTGGAGGGATTATAAATATGATAAAGACAAACAATTTAACAGGGGAAACTAAATAAAAAAAGTATGATAGTAAGTTTACAAAAAATGTTAAATTAAAAGATGTTCTATTGATACTTGTTATCATTACTAGTGTTACATTGATTATTACTTGTGCTTTATATTAAATTTCACAATGCACTTTTCAATATATCACATCATTACATAATGAATATCTTTGAGCAAAACCCTATCCAGCCTTAATGTGATATGAAAAATTGTGCTTCCCTTCTTTTGGATAATCACAATATAGATGTTTCAGTTTCTTGTCTCTGCAAAAAGATGCATGGACAAAAGAATTGTATGATGAAAAAAGCGAGACAGAGAGAGGTAAAGTTTAGGACTTACATTGTTTTGCATTTTAACTTGATCGACTGAAAGTAGAAATTGGCGGTAAGCATCCTTGTCAGTCAATAACTTCCGTAGCTCATCAACACTAGACACATTAAAAGAGAAAAAGGAAGTTAGAACAAAAATCAAAAGAAAAAAGAGGAAGAGACAGAGAACAAGTTAAAAAGGAAATCAAAGAAAAAAGAGGAAAAACAGAAAACCAGATGAATTCTGGTACAATCAGAATAACTAGGTCTCTTAAACCTTAAATTCACTGAAGACATGAAATACAAGATTCCAAGACAAGACCTGATGGTTCAACTAATGCCAATTATTTTAGAAAGTCAAGATCACCATAGGATTTACTAAGACATACATTCAAGAAGAAATGAAATTTCAGAAAAAGAAAAGTCAATTAAGGATCATAAATGTACCACATGGTTTGATACTTAGATTTAGCGAAAGGGATAACAGCTTCAAAAAATAGGCATCTTGAAAAGACAACTAAAATGGAATTTAAAAGCCATTGAAACATGGAAACAAAAAGCAAGCCATCAGCATCAAGTATAGATTTTTTCTTTTATGTTGATTGTACCAAACTTATCATTAATTTAGAGTACTGCAGAAATGGAAATTGATAATTCATGATGATTAAGCAACAGAAAAGGAAGTCAAAGCATGCATATTGGATTACACGAGGATTAATGGTGGCAGCTTCATGGCTTGCTCTTATCTAGTAAAGATGCATCATATAAACTTCTCAACAAAAGGAGTCAATAAAAACAGTTGAGCAACAGACAAAATATAATTCCATAAAATCATGATATAGCGCTGTCACGCAAGCCATGAAATAATTCCATTAAATAATGAGAAAATACTTCAGTGCAAGGATATTAAAAAATGCAGCCACTTAAACAGGCAATTCACCTTTTATCCTTCAGAAGAGCAATGACACCAGCAGCCTCAGAAGGCGAGACATGTGACGTAGACTGATGTTGATCAATTGGCCTTTGTACACTATAGCCACTAGATGAAGTGCTACCTGGTGTTCCGGGGCGAGATGAACTCGAGGAGCTAACTACAGATGGAGGGTGCCAAGATTGTGAAGGACCATTTTGTGGATTTGGCTGACCTTGCTGCTCCTGCGAACCCCTATAAGGCCGGGCCGAATGAACATATATGAGTATATAAATGACAGTAAACATACAATCAAATGATGGAAAGACAAGGTTCAATTATAATCAAATTCAGAAAAAAGAAAAAAGAAGCATGTCAAAACCTGCTAAACCCAAACATAGATTAGCATAATCAGACAACCTACGGAAACCCTAAAATATAAACAGTTGCAGTATCAGGTAACAAGAATCAAATTCAACTCCACTGCTGAAAAGGCATGTCACCTCTAAAGAGAGTAACTTTGAAACATATATTCGCGAAACGCACAATCAATCGAGATTTTTTTTAAGAAATCGAAATATTATCGAGTATATTGATCAACCGAACGAGCACGAATTCAACTTAATTAAAGAACTATCAAAAGAGAATACCAGAACTTGAACATAGCTTGAATCGAATTCTCGATCCTCCGATAAAGCGATCAAGATCGCAAAGCGAGGACACTGGTCGAAGCGACAACGAAACCGACGACGACGGCGACGACTCTGTGGCCTGACTTATCCTTGAAGAAGGTAACGCGGCGAAGCTTTCTATTTGCTTGGTCTTTTGTTTCTAGTTATTATTTGTTTGAAAGACCCACCATTCTTCCCGATCAAAACGTTTCCTGTAACAACTCGTATTATTAATTTTACTGCTAAGTTCCGAATTTATTTTTTATTCAATTTATTTTAATAATTTTTGATCAATAAATTATTATAAATTAAAATAAATCTAATAATTTCTTTTAATCAAAATTTGATAATAAGGTATTGATCAATTAAGATGCAAATGTCAAATAAACCAATACAAATTATAATATAGAATATGTTCCACCTTTCTCAGCTATCGCTTTACCCTCTCGCCTTGCAAGCTAGACTGACACTTCTCACTCAATCTCATTCACTCAAACTAAAAACGCTATGGATTGAGTTACTTGTCCTCTAGACGCTTGCCCTCCTCCTATCTTGGCTATCCAAACCATATATGAGCTATACCCTCATCCTACCAGTTAGACTAACACCCCCGGCCTGGTTAAGGAATCATTAGTCACTCCTAGTCCCTGTTGATGCTAATACCCCAAGAAAGACTTGGTGTTAGGTAATGGGTGAACCATCACTTATAGTAAAACTCTGGTACTTTTCTATTTCTTTTTTTTATATAAGAGGGAAAAGGGAATCGATTACATAACAAGTAGCGGAAAACTGATCCCCGAACTATCCTCTAGAAGGAGTACATGACACCCAATAGGTGGAAGGGCAAAATAAGTAACTCCGAGCGCAAAATGCTCTGCATAACCCGCTAGTCAATCCGCACAACGATTGCGTTCACGGTAGATGTGGCGCTGGACCACCATCTAATTCCGCGTAAAAAGCTCATGAATCCCTTGAACAATGGGGTTACGGAGTGAGGACCGGTAGGACGAGGAGGAGAGGAGTTGGATGGCCACCGTCGAGTCAACTTCCAGCTCAATTCGACGATACTCTAGGTTCCACGCGAGTGTAAGTCCTGTAAACACGCCCCAGAGTTCCGCCGATACCGAAGAACACCATCCAAGATTATGGCTGAACCCGCCGAGCCAATTGCCTGAGCTGTCTCGAAGTAGTCCGCCAGCTGAAGCCGAGGTGGAGGACCCGAAACAAACACCATCCGTGTTCAACTTGACCCACCCGATAGGGGGTTTGCACCATCCGATTAGTCGCTCTTGCCGTTATGGATGTCCAGTGATCAAGCTGCTTTGCCCCTGAAAAGAGGCAGGGATCTGATCTGCATAAGACAAAATAATGGAAATGGGTGAGTTAGGCCAATGAAAATGAATATCAAAAAGAGACCCGTTACGCCAGGCCTATAAAAACCAACAAGTCGTGTCAAAAACTGTCGACCACCCCTGGCTGAACACTCGGTCGTGGGCTTGGAGATTAGTGTAGATCTATTGGCGGAGAGGCATTGTAAAGAAGTCAGAAGGAAGAATCTACGGTGGAAACGAGCGCCACATTTGCCGGGCTCTGGCGCAGTCGTGAATCGCATGCAGAGACGATTCGTCGAAACCGCAGTGATAACAAGATCCCCCAATCGTGAGGTGTCTGCGAACCCTATGTTGGTTAGTCATAAGGCTATCCTGAGCGAGAAGCCAAAGGAAGGACCGAATTCGTTGAGGGCCAGGCCAGCGCCAGATGGCCTTCCAAAGACCAACTTCCCCGGCATCCCTGTGATCCATAATCATAGAGTAGGTAGAAGCCGCGGTAAAATGACCAGTGTCAGACGGACCCCAGGCTAGTTTATCCGGATCCAGGAAAGGTCCCGGGGGGGAAGTGCCAACTATGCGACGATAGATGTCCATCGGGAGAGAGGCAAGCAAAGCGTCCCACTTCCAAGTACCATCTGAGTGCACCCACTGGCTAACACTGAGTTGACTATCAAGAACAGTAGAACGGACTGGCGCCTGATGAATGAGAGGTCCTACGCCCATGACCCAGGGGTCCAACCAGAAACGAGTACGAACACCATCACCAATCACCCATTGCATACCTTGGACCACAATAGGCCAAGTAGTCTTAATACTTTTCCAAACCATAGAACCACCAGCAGTTTCAATGGCATGGGGGGATGGTGAACGTCAAAGTTGTATTTCCCTGAGAGAACTTGAACCCAAAGAGCATGAGGATTGGCAACCAGGGTCCAACCTAATTTGGCTAGAAAGGCATTGTTGGTAGCCCTAATTCTCCGGATGCCCAACCTACCTATCGCTTTGGGTTTACAAACGTCCTCCCATTTGACTAAGGGAATCTTCCGGACTCCATTGTTCGAGCCCCAAAAAAATTGGCGCATGAGCTTCTCTAGATCGTCACAAAGATCACGAGGCAGCCGGACCGTTTGCATCGCATAGCTAGGGATGGCTGCTATGACAGATTGGGCTAAGGTGAGGTGACCGACAAAGGAAAAAAGATTGGTAGACCAGCCCGACAACCGTTGATGGACCTCGTCAAGAATATATTGATACGTGTGCTTGGTCACTCGTTCGTGCAGCAGGGGCACCCCAAGATAGCGACCGAGATCATTAGTCTGGGTGAACCCCAGCGCACGACTGAAACCATGGGATGTCATGTTAGACCTTGATTTCTTTTAAATTGCTTTCAAATTTCTTAATTGGTTATTTATGCTTGATTGATGGTTTTAAATTTTTTTATTATTGAGTTGGGCCATTAATTAAAATGGCATGGGGAAAACATAGAAATTGACATTTGAATTGAAGGATTAGGACTAAGTTAGCATTTAATTAGATGAAGAAGTAGTTAGTTAGTATTTAATGTAGCTTAAGTGGGTGGAAGAGTGTAGAGACACAAAAAGACAAAATAGGGGCATAAGGGGAAAGGCCTTGTTAATGAAGGGTATTTTGGGAAGGAAAGGAGTAAATGAAAAGCAAAAATATTAGAGAGGAGTAGGAGATTGTCGTGGAAGCTAGAAGGGAAGAAGAGAAAGCAAAGAGGGAGAAGAGAAAGAAGAGAAGAAAAGGCAAGAAAGCTAGGAAAAAGTGGGAAAAATCGTGGAAAGGAGGAGAATCCAAGCTTCTAAGGTAAGTTTCATCATCTTCTCCTTGTCTTGTAAAGAAATGAGTTGTAGTTGTGTGATGGAGAAAACCTAGTGAGAGAAAGTGTTGAGGAAGAAGAAGATGAATAGTGAATTCATAGGGCTTTTGGATTTTGCTTCTAAGGGTTAAGTTTTCTAACCTATAGGGTTCATGAATAGGTTAGATTGAGGCCTGATTTAGGTTATGATATTTTTAGGGTTTTTGGAGGGGAATTTTGAAAATTTAAGAATAAATGATGAATTATTGATTTTGTTTAGGAAAATTTGGGGATTTCTCCCAATTGGATGATTCATGGTATTTTTGTTATGTTTAGGCAAGCAAGAGCCTAATCAAGGACAAAAAGAAGGAAGCCATTGACTTTGAAAATTGTAAGTTGTAAAGTTGGTAAATCCTTTATAGCTTATGTGCAAAAGGGCAAATGTTTGTGTGTGCTATGTGAAATGATTTGCTTAGAATGGTTGTTATGTTAATATGATGTTTATCAAATTGATGAAATAAATGAAATTGTGAATATGCCATGCTATACATTGAGCATGCTGGACATTTTGATACAATTGTATGCCATCGAATGAAACCATAGCATTTTGAGCATGAATGGATTATGTGTTTGTTTGGTCGAGAGAGGAACTATTTCGAGTCACGTGCACGTTGAAGACCTAAGCCTTATCCCAGCTACCCGCTTGTTGCCCACGAGATCCGAAATGGACTCGTTTTGTTCACGACGTAAACTTCGGTTTCTTCGTTTTGTTCACGGAAAGCTCAAGCCATTGAATTGTGCATTGCATTTGATGATCTATAAGTGCCTTAATTGATTGAAAATGTTGAATTGTCATTGCTATGTTTGTACCTATACATGCTTGTCTATATATTTGGTTTCTTACGTGGCTAAGAGCCATTGGCTATAAATTATTTAGCCACTGAGTTGTCAAGCTCAACCCGTTTTTCCACTCCTCAGGTGCAGATCAAGAGGACGAATAATTCCTTGCGAGGCGTTTTGGACAATTCCGAGAGAGAGCTAGATTTTTGTATTAGGATGGTAGTTAGATCTTTGATAGCTTTACAAG
>JAOTAZ010000005.1:35816840-35836726 GCA_025629785.1 Erythroxylum oxycarpum
GTCCCTCAATTTTTTAAAATTTCTGGTACCAGCTGGTACAATAAAAATTGGCCAGTACCGACTGGTATTTTTGGCCGGTACCAAAGATGAGATTCGGGTACCGTTATCCGACCGGTACGGAACAGATCTCATAATATTTTTGTCCCCTCCTCCTTACAACCTAATAAAAATACATCTACATACCATAATTGTGAACCAAAAAAGCTATTACTCAACCATCTTCTAGTGTCAGGAAGACCTGAGTTTAGGTCCTAGGTGATCCGGCAGGAGTTCCTAAACTTCATTACTACCCTTCTAACTTTTGAAGGGAAAGCCATAATTTCACCTAACAAAGAGACACTTAAAGAAGGAGCTCTTAAGTGGGAAGCCATTTTCATGTAAGGTCTACAAGAAACAATGGTGAATGAGGAAGATTTGTTTTTGTTTATATTTGAATTAGTAAGCATGGCATATAAGATCTTAGAATCGATCCTTGGCATTATAATGATAAAACCTTATTCTTATAAACGTGGAAGCCGAGCATATCCTTCCACAATCTAAAGCAGAAGTAACTACCTTTATAGATAAAATTTCATAATATCTTGTTAGAGTATTGGATAACAAGAGGATTGAGTCAATATATAAACTTTCATAGTCTATTGATGAAGTACAATATATAAGCTTTCATAGTATATTGATGAAGTACATGATAATAAGAGGGTTGAGTCACTTGGCAAGCTATACGGGGAAACCTAATGCATGGATGACGTTGCTATAAGAATGAGTAGGGTGAGTTTTGTAAGAATTTGTATCCTATTATTGCAAGTCTGGGATGTTATACCAATCTTAAGGCTGGATGAAAAAGACAGGTTATTTGATGACAAGGTCCTAGTAACCTATTCTTAGAAACTGTGGAATTCCACACCAAGGACCTTGGCTCTCGACGAGAAAGAGATTCAAAATTGGACATTCATTAAAATTGCTCGAGGAAGAACATAATGAAGAAGTTAAGGACCAAGTCAATGCAACACGTGAAGGAAAATGGGAATCCAATAAAATTGGATGACACCAATGAGAAGAATGAAGTGGCCATAGAGTCAAGGAGTTAGATAGGAGAGGATGAAACATGCATAAAAATTGAACAACGTGAGAGCTAACTTAACACTCAAACGGTAGTTAACCTAAAGAAGTTAGGAAGTGTTGTAAATGATTTATGACTGATTACTAGGCACTTTAATAGCTTACTATACTTATTCAAGGAAAAAGGGAATACTTGAAGAAATTACTTTAAAGATTTTAGTAAATATGCAAGTGAGATCTAAGTGATTGATTTAAAGATAGAGGGGCAATTCTACATTTGCTCTAATAAACAAAAAGAGAGGTAGTTTTTGAGAAAGAAGATGTATATGGCTCTAGTGAATACATTATGCCTTAGAACTTCCCCATAGAGTAAAACCTTGTTCTCTAAATCAAGATTCTTAGATCATTCCCCTATCCAAATCTAGAATATGCTTACAACTAAAAGAAGATGGCCCTTTTTTAGTTTAACAACAGTTTAATTGAGGATGAGAGTTTTTGCAGAATGTGTCCATAAAGTTATTTCCACAAATTCTCAAGGACATAAGATGTCCACTTGGATGAGGAAGCTTTAACAGGTCAAAAAGGAGCTAAAATTAGTTAATAAGAAAGTGGGAACCCATCTACAAAGGAGATACCCAAAGCTAAGAAGAAGCTTAGGTGTTTACAAAGTTCAGTGCATCTTAATCCCTATGGTGTATCATTATAAGAAGGGGAGAAAGAAACCCTAAGCAACCGACATAACAACTCATATTAACTATTCAATGTTGAGGCAAAAAGCTACAATGAGTTGGCTCAAAGATGGTGAAAAGAATATAATTTTTTCTATAATTTAATATTGGCAAGGAAGAATATAAACCATATAACCTCTATCATAAATGAGGATGATATAGTACAAGGATAAAAAAAAGAATTTACAAAGCAGTGATGACATTATTCTCTAAAACAATTGGCTTACCATAAGTAACTTCTCTGTTAGTTTCTATTATGAAATCTTATATTATGGATCAATTACCAAATAGTCAAAAAGAGATCTTCATCAAGACTTTCTAAGCTAGAGATGCTAAAGTTTCATTTTCCTTATTCCTAAAGTACATGCTCCTGCCTATATAAGGGATTATAAACCTTTTTCATTTTACAACACCATCTATAAGTTAATAGTCAAACACTGGTTGATCTGATTGATAAGTCATAACGAGCTTTCATGAGAGGACGCCAAATTAGGAACAACATATTCCTATCTTAAGAGTTGTTTAAGAAATATAAAAGGAAAGGGCTAAGTAAAAAGTGTGTGATGAAGATTAATTTAAATAGAGCATTTGATTCCTTAGATTAGGGATTTATACTCAACATCTTTCATGTTTTTTGGTACCCAAGTAAATTCATTCAATATAGTAAATAATGTGTGATTACCACTTCTTATATAATGTTAATTAATAGTGAGCCACTTAGGACCTTAAGGGTTGTAAGGGAAATTGGGCAAGGGTCCCCTTGCATATTCATTTTTGGCTATGAAAGTACTCAGTAGATTGATCAAAATTGTGATTAATCTAGATGATAGATTTAAATATAGATCAAGATGCAAAAAGTTGGAGCTTACTAATATCACCTTCGTAAAAGGTATCCTCATCTTTTTCAAAGTTGAGCCTTACTTAACAAAATCCCTTATAATAACCCTAAACTTATTTAGTAAAATGTCAGGGATAACCATTAATAAGTAAAAAACACAATTATTTGTCTCAATAGATGCTCAAGATCAGTCAGGATGGATTGGCTCCTTAACTAGACTAGAGATTTCTGAACTCCCCTTTAGATATTTGGGGGTCCCTTTTTCTTCTAAAAAGAATTGCTTTACAATTTTTGATATTTTTTGGAGTAGTTCACTAGAAGAATCTCAAGCAGGTGCAACAGAATCTTAACACTAGCTGGAAGAATATAACTTGCTAATTTGATATTGAATAATTTACACACTTATTGGTCTTCACATATAATCTTTCCTATAGGGGTGATTAAATACGTATAGAAACCAATAAGAAGATTCATCTAGTTGGGAGAAATAAGCTTAAAAACTGGTGTAAAGTTTAAATAGAGTGATCTATATTTGCCTAAAGATGAAAGAGGGCTAGGTATTCTACATCTTAAAACCAATCGTAAAATGCAAGTCATAAAGAGAATTCGGAGGCTTATAACAATAGGAAGGTATTATAGGTAAGTAGGTACATGAATATCACCTAAAGAAGGAGAGTTTTTGATGTATTAAACCTAAAAGTCGCTCTTAGATGATGATCAACATGCTGAAATAAAGGGATGAAATTAGATAGGAGGTCAAATATGTGTTAGGGAATAGAGAAACAAATTATTTTTAAAATGAAAATTAGAAAAACTTAGGCCCTATAAATAGTTGTAATGAATATTCTAGACTAAGAGGACTCTTACATGATCAAATCATAGTGAAGGAGGTGTTAAGCTCTAGCTCACTAACTCATTTTTGGCTTAACACTACTCCCCTAGTTGCACAATTTAGACAACTTCAGCTAGGAGTAAAAAACAACCTCATACGGGTAAGACATGCATCCAGGATATTATACAAATGACTCTTATAGACAATGGTTGAGACCTAGGGCCCCCAAGATTGCATATAACAAAGTGGTCCAGTTCGAGCAGAATTTACCTAGAACCTTTATCTCCTTATGGATGGTAATTTGAGATAGATTGAACACCATGGACCATTTAATTAAATTTATCAACATGACAACTATATGTAAATTATGTGGGCAATGAATCTATTAATCAATTTTTTAATTGTAATTATTTGTCATTTTTTGGGCAAAAAATCAAGGTAACATGTAATATGGTAGCTCCTAACATACCTTGGCTGAATCTATTTAATTGGATAGCAAGGAATATGAAAAGCAACGATGTAAATTAAATAGTTAATAAAATTGCTCTAAATAACATGATCCATAAGATACAGTGGGTAAGGAATTAAGAAAAATTCAAAGGCAAACACATCAATAAAGCGGAGCTACTTATGGGTCAATTAGACTTTATAAAAGCTCAAATACTTACAAACAATATAAATATAGGATGGAATTGGAAATGCCAATCCAATGGAGATTGTCGCAGCACTTCAACAAATCCATAACACAAGGAAGTTTAGATAACTACATGCATATCCCTAAAGCAAGAAATTATGGGCATACTTCTTATGACCAAATAGATTTTCCACTAGCAAGTCCCAAAGCAAGAATGAAGAGCAAGTTAAAATTTGTATACCTAATAATTAACACAAGCAGAGAATTACACGCAGAACATATTATAGGTTGGAATAAAGTACCGAGTAGTGGTAACAAAGAAGACATCAAGACAAATGTGGAAGATGATGACAATTACTATCCTTGCACCACATCTCTCACCTTATAAGCTAGGAATGAAGAACAAAGTAAAACTCTGAGTATCTGATTCTTTAGGGAAATGTAACTTAGCCACTCCTCATTTATCTTATCAAAAACTTTATATGCAGCTCTAGCATAGGACACTTATCCTTGAATGGTTGAGTCGGGTCATCTTTTGAGCTATTATTAGGCTTTGAATTATTAGTATTATTATTATGATATTGTACTTTAACTATTTTTTTTCCTTAATACACCTTAATTTTTTTTCACTTTTGTGTTTATGGGTTTTAATTTGACTATAGAACTAAAATAACTTCATTATTTTTATGCCACTAATATTTTTATTGGATTCACTTAAACTTGCAATTTTTATTCGTGTGGAGGTTCTATCTAGAAGAAGTGTTGTTTTAAATGTGAAATCTTTTACTATTGTATAAACACAAGTTTTAATACTATTATAAGATTTTTGTTGAAGTTTGCAAATCTCTTTTCTTGAGATGAATGAAAAATTAGTATTAAACACATTAATAAAATAAATATGAATAAAAATATATAAATAAATATAATAAAATAATATAGAAATACTTAAAGGAATTCACTCCTTTCTTGCCACAAATTTTTTTATTGGATTAAAGAAATAAAAAATTGACAAGTTGTGCATGCAAGAATTTATTTAGAGGAAGTGTTTTTAAGTATATTGTTTTGGAAAATTAAGTAATTAAATTGAATTGAAACAAAGCAATACACTAGAACAATGTAAAAATTACAACTTAGGTGAAACCTTATCCAATCAGCTCATTTTAGTGTTACAATATATATTAAAGAGAAAAAAGAGGCATATAATGTCAATTCATAAGGCAAGAGATGAGCTTAGTGTAGTTGTTCTATTAAGTTCATTTCCTTTAGTGATAACAACTGGTCTTAACTTGAGATAGAATTTTAAACAACTGGAGTTCACATCTATGGATGTAGCTTTGAAGACTTTGAAGTTTATTACACACCATATATGATAAATGAACCTACCAAAAGACATTGAAAATATTTCTCTATCATCATTGTAGTTTATTTTGACATTTGCTACCCAATCCAAGGTGGATAAACAATCTTTACAAGTGTATAAGACATAAAACAAGTTGAGCATTTTCCTCCATAGGTAGGTAGAATATTAGCAATCAAAGAACAAGTCGTAGTGTGATTTAGGCTCTTCCTTGCACAAACTACATAGCTTACTACTAATATTAAATTTAAGACTGTCCCTTGTTACTAGTCTTTAAGAAGCTGCAAGCCAGAGAATGAAAGCATGAAGGAGCAATACTATTATGCCAAACTAGGTTGAATCTGAGATCAATTTCAGAGTTTTTTAGGAGAGTTGCTTTGCAAGAAGTATTAGTGAATCTCTTAAATTTATCTTTTAAGCATAATATGGAGTCCTCTTGATTAAGGTCAAATTTCTTGGAAGCTTGTAACTAAATGGTATGGCCAATTTCATCTCTGATTCAATAGGATAGTTTGAACTTTTGTATTGGTAAGGATAATGGATTTAAGAGAGTGATAATATATAGTATGGTATAAGGGTCCAAGTATGTGGCAGTTATTAAACCAAAAGTAAGTTAATTTACCATTCCCATTCTTTTGCTTTATATTTTGTTATATTAAGGTTCTTGTACTAAGGATAAACTAGAATGTGCTAGAATGTGATTATTTAGGTGTCACTATACAAATGCTTTTGTTTCCTAAGTGGTAGGTATAGATCCATAACACCCATAAGTTTTGTTTATTTATATAGATCTTCTAAAGTCTTTTCACCACTTTGTATGGGTATCTATGGCTACCTTTCCCCATAAAAAGTAGTAATTAATTTTAACGTGCTTAAAGTAGGCATATAAAACTAGATTAATAGTAATATGCAGAGCACTCTCATTATCACAAAAAAGTTATGGTGCTTCATGTAATTTTATGCCAATGTTGTATAGAAGTAAAGTAATACAAATTATTTCTACTGTTGTAGATGCTAATGCTCAATATTTCATTTTGAATTGGAGCGTGAGCTAGTCAGTTGTTTCTTTGAAGTCCATGAGATGCAATTTGCACTAATATATAAATAATAACCAGTTGTGCTTCATCATGTAGTTGGGTATCCTATCCAATTAGCATCACAACAACCAAGTTTTAAAAGTTGTCTTCCATTAATCTTTAGGTCTGATTTGAATATGATGGTAGCAATTCTTCAAATTAATCTTTGAGAACCACCAGGCACCATATGATATGTCTAGCATGTCATTCAGCCTTAGAATTGGGAATTTATAACATATAGTAATTCTATTAATAGCTCTATTGTCTATACACATCCTCTAATTACTATCTTTCTTTGGTGTTAATAAGGTAGGAATGGTATAAAAGCTTATGCTTTCCTGAATAATCCTTTTCACATTAAGTATTCCACCCTCTCTTTCAAAATCTCACTCTACTTCAGGTTCATTATGTGATGTTACAAACTAGATAAGCTAGGGTTTAGGATGAGATTTATATAATGTTAAATATCTCTCATTGCGGAAAGCCTATTAGGTATCTCATTAAGCATCATTTTTTAATACCTGCATCATATATTCAACAATCAACATATGAACCTATCTAGTCTTTTTGATCTCTGCCTCAAAATTCCATACCATTGATAAAAGACACTTATGTTTTTAATGGCAGTAACATGTACTTCACATCATCTATCTCTAACCCATACATGTTGATCCAACCTAAATGTTGCACATCTACATCATATTGCTATGGTCTAACAAAAAAAATGATACACTTCTATATAAAAAATTTTCACAATATACCTCATTTTGGTACTTACTAATAAAGAAAAGCACCTTATGACATTATGTTACCTCTACCTTTCCAACAGACGCTTTGATCCACCCTAATGTGTAAAGGTTAGGATGCTTTTGTATTAGTAAACTTAATTTCTTTACTATCTCTTTCCCATTATATTCTTATAGCTCCCATTATCAATAATAATCCCAAACACCTAATTATTAATTGTGCATCTAGTTTAGAACATTGATGGTGCTGAGTATGATCTTCATATTTGGAGTCAACATCATCCCCCTTACAACATAAATATTCCCCTCATCTACTTCATACTCCTCTTCTTCATCACCATCTTCCTCACAATAAATTCCCTATTCATCTTCTTCTTTCTTCTTTAAAATATTCACAGTTTTTTTAAACGACACTCATTTACTTATGCCTTGACTGGTTACACTTAAAACACTTTCATACATTAGGCTTTGAATATGGATTCTTTGTCGTATTCCCTTCCCTACCTTTCCTTTCATTTATTATATGTTTACCTTCTACCTTGTCATCATGGAACCATCTATTACTGTTGTTATAATGAGCAAGAGTCTCCTATAATTCTTAAGCCTCTTATCAAACCTTGTGACCCATTAGCCCTTATTATTCATCTTGTTACGTTCTTGTTGTATTAGCTCCATCTTTAAAGCCATATTCTTGAACTTACTTAAAGTTTGTATAACATACACCGTGATTCTATCTCTCAGGGTTGATCTCAATTCCTCTAAACATATGGTAGCTTGAAGCCCTTCAAATTTAAAAAGATTATTCCATTTTGCTAACCTAATAAAATATGCAATATATTCATAAAAATATCTATTACCTTATTAGCAATGTTGATATTACTCAAATAGGATCAACTCATAATCTATGAGTAGTATCAACTCATAATCTTGGAGTAGTATTTCTTCTTTTAGTAAAAATATTCATACTATACTAGGTTCAGGTAGGATCCTCATCTCCCTTATGGATTTTGTACATTCCTACCATGCAAATGCCATCACTTTTAGACAACACGTTGTCAATATAGCTTGCATCTCTAGTGGAGTTTCTAGGTAATCAAAGAAACAATCATTCTCTAAAATTTAATCCAAGAATTCTTATATTCCCTAACTTCCATTGAGGAATGAGCACCTACTTTCAACTCGAAATCTCCCGCATCCCTACCATCACCTCCATAGGTGCTTGTTCTTCTCTAGCCTTATATGGTAGATAATGATCGAACTGATTTAGTTCAAAACCTTCTTCTTCTTCTAAATCATCATTATAGACAAGTTGTCTACAGATAGAAATAAGTCTAACAACAGGGTCATCATGAGTAATCTCTACTCTTGGTCTTCTATTGTCATTCTACCTCTTATGTGTATCAATATTGAAAGCATCCAGACATACAATGATTTCGTCAAACCATTCCTCAAAATGTTAGAATCTGAGATCCATCCTTTGCTCCATATGTTGCTCCAATCGTTTCAATGCTTCATCTTCGAGAGGGGTCCTAACCTCCTAGTCACTATCACGAAGACCATTATTGTGACCACCAATTGTCATCTTGCTCTAATACCAACAAACACAACCTGATGTGAAATTTGAGAAAAAAATAAATTGAAGAAATTTGAATATCTTTTTATTTATCCTTACACAAAGAGTTTCAAGTCCTTAAATGCGACTAAAAAAATTGAGAACACAAAATGTGACTAACTAGAATCATAACAAAATAGAAAATATCTTGAAAATATACAAAATCTTGAGCGGCAAAAAGAGTGGAAGAACTGATAAAATTTGGCCTTGAAAATTGACTTACAACAATGAAGTGATTATAACCTTATTACAATAGACTCAAATCAATAGTTTTTGATACATTATAAGTATCATAATTTAAAACTAGCAAAAAGTAAAACATTCATATTTATTTAAATTTTTAGTGATTAAAACAATCAAAAGATGTTTGTCCTTTTGAACCGAAACAATCAAAACGATCCCTTTAAAAGATTGAAGGTCTAAAAGTAGCATAAATCGGGCTGGTAGAATGTGGATTAATGCTCGTAGCCGTCTCAAGATGTAGACCTTATCAGTTAAGTTTGAAGCGTTTCAAACAATTAATAACAAATGACAAGGAATTCATAATTTTCTACTTGGAGGTTACATTATGATCGAATAACTCACTTGAATGACGAATTAAAACTCAATTAGTTCTCAGACCTTATTATCAATGAGAAGAAGTAATTTATATTAAAATAACCAATTAGTCACCAACTAAAGCATCAAAAGGTCAAGATTAGAGCAATTCTCGAATTAAAATTCAAAACTTTTACTATATTGAAAATTGTCTGGAAACATGGAAGCAGAGAACTTAATTCGTGTTTACATGTCATAAGGACACATAACTCATGAGGTAACCAAATTATTATTATTTTTGGTAAATCAGAGAATTTAATAAATGAATTAAAAGATAAACATAAAAGTTCTATACAAGTGTCACAGAGGACACAAAAAGCGCGCGCTTAACAACATACCGACCTGAACCAAGCAGGGAACAAGAGCCTACCTACGATAAAAATCGAAGACTAACAACAGACAAGACACAAGCAAAAACACCACCAAATATGAAATAATAGGGACGCCGAGGCAAGCTGCAAAACAAAAAAAGACCACAAATGCAACCGAGGAACGTAGGAATTGAAAGTGTCCAAATCCCTCTGCTTCCTTCAACAGTACGTGTGTAGACAGCTATGAGTCATCAAAGTGTGCACAACAAATCGGGACCAACCTGCACTGAAAGAGACACTAACAAATAGCCAACTAATGGATAAAACATAAATACCTCCTCTTAATGAAAAAGGCTGAGAATCTCCCTAATGTAGGAGATAACCCCGAGATACACTCGCTCTGCCTCCTTGGCTTCATTCCTGAAGGTTCTTGAATTACGTTCCTGCCAGATGAGGTAAACAGTAGTAGACAGAATGGAGGGAAGATAAGGTAAGGTCGGGAACCTGGTACTAGAAGAGCTGCTATACCAGGAGGAAATGTCGGAAAGGGTACAAAGATTAAAGATAGGCAAGTGGAAGAAATTGAGGCATTGGTCCCAAATACTTTTAGAAAAGGGGCAGGTAAAGAATAAATGGTCTACGGATTCATTAGCTGCAAGACACAGAGAACAGTATTGGGAGTGTAGAAGAAGGGCAGTTTGTCCCTAGTTTGCAACTTTTGTAGGAAGGCTAACCATAATATAAAGGAGTAACGGGGTTTACTATATTTAGAACAAACCAGCTTGCACCACGGAACTTCCGGTAAGGGAGGTTTCAAGATTTTGTAGGTTGAAATATTGGTATAGCGGTTAGTGGGGCTCGCTAACCATTCCAGACGGTCGGGGAGGGAAGAATTGGGGGTATACCCTGGTGGTTCAAGGAACCTAATGATGGCCAAAGACACCTCATTCAATCTCCAATTATCATTAAGTATGACTTTCGTCAAGCGAGTTGAGAGTGGGAGCTTCGAGCCGTTGATCGCTCTCGGTGTAGTCAAAGGCCTTAAGATACCACACGGGTGCCAAGGATCTTGCCAAAAAAGAGTAGAGATACCATTCCCAATCCAAAATTTGAATTGGTGACTCAACTTATAGCTAACCTATAAAAGCTTGCGCCAACTTCAAGAACTAGCATAAGTGGGCTGTACACTCCAAAAATTATGCCTCCTCAGAATGATAGTGTGTACCCACTTCACCCATAAAGCTTCCTTATCTGTAAACAAATCCCAAATTATTTTCCCTAACAGAACTTGATTCCAAGTAGTTAGATGCTTTACACCTAATCTCCCTTCCCTCCTAGGCCTACAAATATCACTCCACTTTATCTTTGCTGGCGTGTTAGATTCCGCCTGACCTGCCCATAAAAAGGTTTCTAAGTTTTGCTTCTACGTCCTTAAGGATGGATGAGGGAAGAATGAAGTGTGAGGACCAATACACATGGAAGGAAGATAGGACTGAAATGACCAATTGAATTCTACCCGCATAGGACAAACTCTTATGGGTCCAGTGATTAAGTCTATTATCAATACGGTCGAGAAGAGAAGCACAATCCCGCGTAGTATTGTTTTAACAGTACTATAATTTGACAGTATTGTAATTTGAACAGTACTGTAATTTGAAGCAAAATTATTTTAACTAATTTGAAGTTCTGGAAAATCTTAACTTAAAATTTTCATAACATTAACAATTAATATCATAAATCTGGATGTAACTTCAGCTTAAGATAATTAGATAAAATAAGGATGTTATCTCTATAAATATTGTAATTTGTTAATTATATGATTTTGTCTCCATGAGTGATTGGTATTAAAATTGGAACTCTTACTCATTCATTTTTAGAATTGAATTAAATTAAATATCTACGGTTCAATTGAATTATTTTAAATTTGGTAGCTTAATATAACAAGTAATATAAAAATTAAATGTTAAATCATTGTTCACCTACAATTATATCGGCTCAGCGAGTAAATCCACTTGGAGTAGTTCAAAACTGTCTGAGATCCAATTGATGTTTCATGATTCTGTTCAACGTACGCCCACTGAGCGTAAACAAACAAAAGACGAGAAGAACATTTCAGGACCCTGAACAGCGCATAGTAAAAATGCAGCTTTGAGATTGCTTCGGTCAATTTAGAGAACTGGATATTGTTTGATCGCGGAGTTTGGGCCACGCTATACCTCAGAGCAGACCTGTTTATGTATATATGTAACAAATAGGCACAAACTCATTTAGCTATTCCATTGGCCCCAACTCTGCTCCGGTCCATCTGCAGTTGTGAGAAGGATCTCAATAACCTTGAAGGCATGCAATCTAATTGACGGGCCAGTAATATTCCCCTAACTGATTTACTTTCCATCAGAATGTCAGCTTTCAGAGAAGAGTAGGATGAAGACGAACATGGAGCCTTTTCAGTACTGTCTCTCTGAATGTCGATGATCACAAAATTCCGATCCGCAGAGAAAGATCGCGTCAGCCCCATAATCGATTGACCTTTCCCTTCTCTAGGCAACACAAGGGAAGCGCAATGTCGAAGCAAAACTCTTGATCCCTCTTCGGCATCTCTTTGTTCAAGAAAATCGGCCGAGGTTTGAATCTCTTGATCATGACGATCCCTTCCCACGTCAGGAGTAGTCTCATTTGCGGTGTAGGTTACCGGAGCTCGACAAATAGGACAAGTTGTGTGCGCCAAGAACCAATGATCAATGCATGTGACATGAAATAAATGCCCGCAATACGGCAACGAGCGTACCTCATCTCCTTCCTTCAGCTCAGCTAAACAAACGACACACTGTACATGATCTAATCGAAGAAACTTGTCATTTCCTCTTGAATAAGAGAAGATTGGGATCTTATTAAGAACATGCTTTTCAAGCCCATGAGACACTTGATTATGATTTCCTTGTTCTGGCCTGGAGTATTGTGGGACAGCCATTCTTCGCCGTCGAATGCAATACTTAACCATTATGAAATGGTATGCTATTATTGCCATAGACGTGGCGACTGCACCTGCCAGGGAGAACAGTAGTGGAGTGAAGAAAGAGCCTGTTTCTGTAGCGTGTCTTAAAGACCAACCTGAAGCTTGTCTTGAAGATCCTATATCATCCATGGATCATTCTCTAGTGGCAGCTTTTTAATTTCCAAGGTGAAAGGTTGATGTTTCTGGGATTTTTGTTGCAGAGACGGTTGAATTTGGAATGCTGATATTGAATTCCGCAGGTTTCTGGTTAAATAAGAAATAGGCTATGGCAGTGTGAGGACACTATGGTGTGTCCTGACATGAAATTCCAAGAAAGGTGGAAGCGTGTTGAATCATAGAGAAGTGTACACTTGGCATTGTGGGATGTGAAAACTAGGAGGTGTGGTTCACAATTTGACAACCAAGAAACAAAGCCGAGCAAAGAAAACATTTGATGATAAGCTTCAGTGAGTAGGGACTTAAACTAACGACGGGGACCGCAAGTTGAAATTTCAACGCAATAGGTTAACACTGGAATTGAACAAAAACACAATCATATTGCATCACTTGGGCCATTTTCTAGTCTCGGGCGGTGGGGCGGTGCTTGAGGCAGTGGTAAAAAAATACAAAGGTGCTTGAACATTGATTTGCGATGAATTGTTTAAACGCACTACAATGTTTAGTTAAAAAAAACAACTCCATGTTTTTGTAACTTATTTAGTGTCTATTTTCTGTTTACAATTGAGAAATGAGGTGTCAACATACAATTGAAATCTCAATAATCAATTATTTACGCTCCTCGTTTGTATGTAACAGATAGGTGTTAAAGTTTGATTGAGTGTAAGAATTACTAAAAAGGAAGAAGCATGCATAATGCTATAATTTTTTTAAATAGAAGAATTTGAAATCGCTATTTTTTACGCCAACCGAATACTCAACACTAGATAAGCCCTATACGACAGACTTGATCGAGAGAGCATAAATAAAGAGAATCAAACACAAGACTTTTTAGTTTCGTACCCCTCCACTCCATTCTAGCACTTTTGATTTAAAAAAAATCTTATCTGTAGAAAATGATTAAATGTTGTACATTCTAGATATAAATTAAAGTGGAAAGAAAAAAATAAAATAGGATGAAATTAGTGGTCGATTATACCAATATAAATCTTTGTGTTCAATATTACTGTCTTATTTAGTCATACTGAAAATAATGAAATGGGTTTGATTATAAAAAAAGGCTAATGCACTGGCCTTTTTGTTGCTTGTCAATGAGCATCGGTTGGATAATGAAGAAATTGATATAATTGGTTGATTGTAAAGAAAATTTTTATCTTAGCAAAAAGAGTTTTAGAAAATAAACAAAAGGTTAACTATTAGTACAATTATTGTTATTTTTTATTAAAGCAACAAAATTTATACCTTTAGATAAAGTGGTGTTGCTATCAATGTAAGGTTACACAAATTTTTGATTAGACAACATGATAAAAAATGTTGGTTCAATTTTTGACTAAAGCACACAATAGTTTCAAATTATAGTAACAATGTTGAATAGATATTGCAACAATTAAGTCTTTATAAGGAAATGAAGTGATTTTTTTATACAATAATTTGTAATAACAAAATCAACAATTTATTGTTTCCTTACTAATAATATGTTAATGGAAAAGCAAACTCTTATCATTAAGTAGGCAACATCCATATATACATTAAAAGCAATTTACATATGTTAATATATGTCTTAATTGCTTACTTACAATCAAATGAAAACAACTTAAAAATTGCATTTATATTTGATATATATAGTCCATAAAGATTTGTAAAATTCAACCTTTAACATATTCAAAATACAAAAGCAAAAATTCATTAGCTAAGTATTTACCTACATTATCTTCCTTCATTTCATACAAAATATAAGTGAAATAATCTAATTATTAAACAAAACCAAAATGTATGACCACTTTAAAATGCTTCACCAATTACCACCTCATCCACTCTTAATCATCACCTTCTTATTAAAAAAAAGAAGTAGATTATAACTAAAAAACTACTATGTTCTTAAACAAATTGATATATCTAAAGAATGAAATACTAACTACTTTATTTTAATTTCAGTTTAATCAAGACAAATAATATATTCCAAAAATTAATAATACAATGATTCAATTCTTTTTATGAACAAATTTAGAAAGCATGAATATATAAGCACAATCTCAACAAAAAAGATAACAAGATGATGTACAATAATGATGGATTAAGAAAATTTATCACCAAATACTCTCTAAGTTGATATGTATGGATTGGAGGAATAGAAGATTCCTTTCTTGATTGATTAGATGGAATCAATTAATAAAGCATGTCTATGTTAGTGGTGTTACTTGCCCAAGTTGAAATTACACGAGGGAGAACATTTGTTTCATGATTTCTTCTCTATTAACTTTATCTTGTTCTAGTTGTCTTTTCATTTCCAACTGCCCAACTTTCTCTTATTCTAATTCCTTCTCATTCACTCCTTTTCAAATTCTACTTTTTGGTTCATACCTTCAATGCATTCTTCATGGACTGTAAATACTCATGAGGAACTTTGTACAAGACTTTACTCGTTATATTATTTTCTTTCATGTTAGATGCTTTCACACCCTTCCAAAAATTTTATTACGTCCAGGCCTTCTCACTCGTATATTAGCTACAACTTTATCAAGCTTTTGACTATAATTTTCCTTTTACACTTTTTTAATGCGAGCCTACAAAAGAAAATTTACAATCACACTAATGAATGCAAACACCATATATGATTACAAAAAGCCTACTATAATTCCAGTTATACTATAAATAACTCATTTTGACAAGAAGAACAAATCAACAATATAAAAAAAAGAAAAGGAATAAAAAACACATGTAATAAGCAATCAATTTGGGCATCTTAACAAAGGTAGTAACAATATAGAAAATTATTATATGACAAACATTACTCCCAATTTTCTCTCTTAATGCTTTAGTGGATTGCTTGTACATTTTTCCAGGCTTTCTTTTATAAGTTGCAAGATACTTTTCCGCATTAGAGAATGGAGTTTTATCCTCTCTTTCATTTTGCTATATATGGAAACAATTGTTGTTTATAATTTAGAAATTTAAAACAATTTCTTGGTAGATTATAACTCAATGAAGAACTTACCAACTTAGCGTAAATACTTGCGAAGCTCATAGGATCAGTTGTGTGCATTTCAGTTTGTTGTTTTCTATTTTGAATATTTGTTTCAGCAATTTGTTACACATGAAAGTATTATATTAATTAGATATCATGTAACTATTTTGGATAAAGTACAAAAAATTCTCATACCTTCACATCTAGGTAGTTCCAATAAGAAATGAGCTTCTCAATCAACTCTTTTTTAATGTACTTTGAACAATTGACCATTCTTTTTGCATCTGTCGTATACTATTTGAAATGCTTTCACTTCACTCTACACTTATAAATTCTCCATAAATCTCCAACAGTTTTAAAAGTCCATCCTTTACCTTCTAATGGTAGAGTATATATCTTTTGTAATGTAATAAATGTTTATTTAAATTTCATAAATTAAAATTGAAAGGAACATTAAGATAATGATTTCTTACATTAACATACTCCCAAATAGGTTCTTTAATAATCTTACGCCAATTAGCATGGTTTAGAGGTGTAAGATTTCATTTGTAAGCCACAGTACTTAAGAAAAATGTGAATTCAGTCAGCGTCTTCTCATCAGAACCAACTGCTTAATTAAGAGCATTGAAAAAAATTAGTTTGCATTGTTCCATGGATCTTGCATGAACCTCCTTGAGTAAAATTGGACCTCTCCCCTTCTTCTTCACAAATTTTATATTGAAAATAATTATTAAGGTTAGTATAAATAAGAGAAATTATTTAAATAATAGTATAATATATGATTACCTTTTTATTAAGCAATAGCAATTTCTGCCATATATATGCTAATGACATATCTATTTTCTTCTACTACATCTTTATGTGGTTCAACTTGTTGTTCCATAATTGTAGTTATTAGTTCTTTCCACCTTAGAAAAGAAAACCTTTTTGAACAATCGCTCCCCTGCTTGACCTTTTACTACATTTTCACGTATTTCATCCCCTCCACTTACTTGTTTTACTTGTGGTTGCTCCTCAATAAGTTTCTTTTGTTTTTTCACCTTAAAAAGTCAACATTGCTACCCAAAGGACATAAAGGTTGTGGTTTGTCCCAAAGGACATAAACATTATGGTTTGTCATTCTTCTTACAAGATTGGTCTTTCCCTATTTATTAAAATTTGTGACAATTAAAACCAATGGAAAGAAGAATATTCACATACTATGACAACTATAGAGGACCAAAAATAACTATTACTATGACAACTATATGGAAACTAAATTTAACAGTAGAATATTCACATACATATTACCAAAGAAAATGATAAAATATGTACCTTTTCTTCAATCAATTGGCATTACTCTTCACTATCCTCCAAATGATTTTTCTCTCTATGTGACAAGTTAGATGAATCTTTATGTTTATAAGCATGAGTCTTCTTTTGTTGTTTGTTCAAAATGTTAGTCATAGACCTTAGTGCAACAAATTTGCTCACACATGTTTGCTTCTTTCCTTTTCTCATTATGAAGACTAGTAACAATAAAGAATATTGTTGTTAGTAACCATAAATAAATAATTAGAATACTAAAGTGTATTTAAACATATAATAACAAAAGTTATCTTTCTAATAGAGAAAGAAAAACAAATAAGGACCTTTTATAACAAATTATTAATCAATATTCATCTAATCCCATTTAGTGTCTTCAAAATTTGAACCATCTTAGTCATTATCATTTTATGTTTATATATTTAAGATATTTGGAGGTATGTCAACCGCACCTACAGGTAAATCTTCTCTAGAATAATTAGGGTCTATGTCACCATTATTTCTAAAGAAATCATTTACATAATTGTTTAGTTCTTCCCAATATGTTTCTTTAACATTTTCATTATCATCTAAAGGTCATCAAATAGATAGTTAAGTACCTTCTTCTCCACGTAATGAAAACCTTCTTTAAAATAATCAGCTATATAAAACACTTGATGAACTTGGCTTCCCGATATAAAAGGATCCTCTATATAATATAACTTTTTGAAGTTTACTCTGGTAACTTCATAATCGTTTTTCTCCTCTCGATACTAACAACATTACACTAAATTGTCCCTAGTAATCCAATTTATTAATTTCCTCATTTCTCTATAGTAATTCACATTTCCAAGTGTTAGATTTTGGTATTTAATAATGTTGTCAGAAAAACACCACTATTTTGACTCTTACACCTTACATCACATTTTTTAGTCATCAATTTGTATATATTAATAACATAAATTGAATGTTTCTTTGCCACATTGTTAGAGCCTTTGGACAAACAACAAATATGACTTGGGTATTATCACAAGATATCACCTTATCTTGAAACCATTGAGCAAATTTATTGCAATAATCTTGTGCCTTTGCCTATCGACTTCTTTATTGCTTGTCTCTTTTTTATTTATGATGCTCCCTAAAAAAATGATATATGTTAATTATTATGATGAGAATAAAAAAAATATCTTAAGATGGATAAATAATGGTGTGTACGTTACGTAATGTATACTTCTCATCATCTTTATCATTTGAATTAAATAGAATGTTTCGATGAGCTTGATGTAATATATTTAAATCTAAATTGATAACTTTACCTTTCCTTCACCCTTTCCCTCCAATAGGATGCCCAACTTTTTAAAAAAATGAAGATGATATGTCAACAAGATTTATATTGTCATTATCTTCCATATGCAACAAAAATTTGCACATTCTTTAGCTAAGTATCTTTGAACTATTTACCCTTTTGGTTGACTTTATTATGAACAAATCTTTTTAACCTACCCAAATGCCTCTTAACGTAGTACACATAATGACAATGCATTGGTCCAACATAGTTGATTTGTTTTGACAAATGAATAGGTAAATAAACCATAATATCAAAGATATAAGGTAAAAAGATTGTTTTAAGTTGACATAGTACTTCCACAATTTCCTTCCCCAAATGCTCAAGATCCCCTAGCTTAATGACTTTATTGCATACCTCTTTTGAAAAAAGCACCTGGCCTACTTAAAATAACTGCAACTTTTTTGGTAATATTTTCCTTACAGTAAATTGGAGTAGGTGTTACATAATAATGTGAGCATTATGAATTTCGTATCCTAATATTTTTCTTTTACTAACATTAACACATCATGCAATATTTGATGCACAACCTTCTAGTACTTTCACATTCTTCAAAACTGAACAAAAGTTTTCTTCTCTTCTAGGGGTCATGTAAAAGCAAGTCAAAACTAGTGGCATATGAGAGTTATCTACTTTGATAGGCTGTAGATCTTTTCTAATCCTCATTTCTTTCAAATCAAACCTTATATTAAGATGATATTTTGACTTGCCCAAAATTTCCAACACAATTTCTAAAATATTATCACATACATTTTTCTTAATGTGCATCATCTCAAGATTATGTCCGCACCCATTATGCTTCCAGTAAGTCAATTTGCCATTGGCTAATCATTAAGACTCATTTAATAAAATCTCATGAGCAACTAAGTGCCTATGCAATTCATGAAAAGACATTAGTTCATAATGAAGATGGAGAGTTGTTATCATTCGATGTTATCTACCGCCAATATTATGGTATATAATAGCATTGAATTAAGCATCTAGAATTTAATGACCAACATTTACTATTTCATCAGCTAGTGCTTTGACTTTTTAAAGATGCTATGAAATTGTCGTATCATTATGTCTGAGTTGAGCCTGTCTAGTCCGAGATACAAATCAAAAGTGTAAGCTAATGCTTGCCACGATGAGTAAAAAGATTAAAGTCCTATAATGTTAAAAAAAATCTTCATTTATAAGTGAAGATAAAACCTAGGACAGTAGAAGTTGGTCAAAATTTTTGACTTGTAGCAGTTTTATACAGATACTAAAATATAAAAAATATCAAGTAAAAGATGTAAAGTAAGAAAAGATAAAAAGATGAATTAAAAAAGTAAGCATAGATATATTT
>JAOTAZ010000005.1:35857276-35873482 GCA_025629785.1 Erythroxylum oxycarpum
TTTCGGGAAGGTCCCGGGATAAAAATTTTTGTTTTCCGCACCGAGTACATGTGATGTGCCCACCGGGATTTTCCTACACCTTTGATATGGGAATTTCGTTCAGCCCCTTTCCTTGCACATTCAAACTTCAAATCTGATCCAATTTCAGTTCCTCAGCCTCCTCTTGAAAGCTCACATCCAGGTAAGTCATGCCCTTGGCTTCCTTAAGGGGGATCACACCATGTATGCTTCTCTTCTTGTCTTTCACATGCCCATGGTTCTCTATCATTAATCCTTGAGTGTGTACTTGTATTTTATGCAATTTGATAGTAAAAATTGTTACAAATTCATATTAATTGCACTATTAATTCTTTTGAGAACAATTGATACTGCAAATTGCTATTGATGATTGTAGGAACCTCAAGGAGAAAGGAGTCAATGTGTTGAAACAAGAGCAAAGGCACTACAAGACTTTTGCCGTGACAAATCAGACCTGTCGTTGCAACCAAACGTGAAAAATTCAGGCTGACTTTCTAGAAAAGTTCGTTGTCGAGAGAGTTAATTATTTCGCCGCTGATTGAGCCCAAGTTTATTATATAAATTGGCAACAATTTCATAGTTTTAATGTACTTTTTGACCCTTAATTCTTGATTTTGTTTTCAAATTAGTCCTTGAGTGTGCACTTGTATTTTATGCAATTTGATAGTAAAAATTGTTACAAATTGACATTAAATACATTACAAATTTTGCAAAGGACAACTGATACTGTAAATTGCTATTTTTGATTGGAGGAGCATTAAGGAAAAAGGAGTCAAATGAGCCAACATGAGGACGTGAGCTACAGGATGTTCGCCGCAGTGCACCATGAAGGAAAGCTCACAGCGGCGTAAATTAATTATCCCGCCACGACGCACCATGAAGGAAAACTCGTCGTGGAGTAAATTAATTATTTCTCCATCGCGATGGATCCAGAAAGCGTACGCCATGATGTAACTCTCTCGTTGCTGCGGCGAACAGCACCCTGACTAAAATTAGAAAATTCTCTCATTGCTCTGGCCTGACCCACGACCCATCATTTAAAATCATGCCAAATTAGGTTATACGAGGGAATTCTCTTTATCAACAAGTAGAGAGACATATTGGCTGACATTAGACGATCATTCCCTCTCACCCTCATCCTTCATCCATCACCTCCGATCACTTACATTGTCAACTTCACCGACTGTTGCTACTGCTACCATGGGTGACATCGGAGCTCTTGTGGTTGTGAGGATTTTCGAAGTCATGCACGGCTAAACCACCATTTCTTCCTAAAGATGTAGTGATGGCTTAAGTTCACGAGGTTTCAAAGGGTAGTGATTTTGCATTGTCAAGTTTAACTGCATAGTTGTACATTTCCGAGTTAGGGTTTACGACCGTGTAGTTAAATTAGCTTGATTAGAGTTTAATCAAGTGTTGAACAATGCCTTGTGTTATGGATTTGCTTATATGTAGAACTTAGATGTTTAATATATGAAGTTTCATATATGTCCTTTTGGTGATTGTGTTAATCCTCTTTTATCTGCCTAGTTGTGTTTGATATTGAGGTTATACTTGATCCAATTTCACCACTTGCATTAACTTGTCCATTTCACACACTAAGTTGCATTTAACAAGGTTTTAAGAAATGGAGTTCATCGATTAGGACCTTGTACTTAAAGAGTTATTTAAGGTTATTCATTTGAAAACTTAGTGAATTACACTCCCGAAAGATTTATTTTGATCCATGATAGCCAAAGTTTGTTTTCAAGAGGACTTTATCATATTCTATTATTGTTTGAATTTTCACTTTCTATTTTCCCAAAAAATCCAAAAATACCTTTTTATACATTTTTCTTTCATTTAGTTAAATTTTCTTAATTCCTACTAATGATCCTTTTGTCAACTTAGTTTGCATTTTTGACAGTTAGGCTAGCTTAAACCTTTTTCGCTAGGTTCTGACTAAGTGAGACGACCTGAGGTTGCATCCTATATTGCAACCCTTGGAATTAAATTTTTGATTCGGTTTCGAAGGGATTAATCTTAAAATCATACAGGAGTTGATCATAATGGCGTCGTTACCGAGGAACCGAGAAATTGGTTTTCTTTAGGTTAGCCATTGTCATCGTTGTTTGTCGTTGATAATAGGAACTTTTTCTTTTACAATGCATTTTGGATAGTTTAATTTTCATAATTTTCCATAGTATAGCTTTTAATTTTCCTTTGCATAACACACATTTAGAAAACACAAACAAAAGCATACTTTCACACTTTGATTTATCATACTTAGCAATCTTTCACACATACACATTTTCATACATACATTTGCACTCTATACACTCACATCCTTCGCATTTCACTTTTTATTAGATTTTGTGTGATTGTGAGTAAATTTTGTTAAATTTTTTTTCATTTGGATTGTTTTTGTGCATCCCCTGGAAAGCTAGACTTGTTCCTTTCCAACCAAAGATTGAGAGACATTTAAGGAAGATTGGGAAAGAGAGGAAAAAACAAGATATGTAACATCCCACCCTCATATTAAAGGTGAGAACTCAAAATTTCAGTACATGGGAGTTCAAAGAGAGATTAGGAAATGTATTTTTCTTTCTCATGCATGATGTTAGCATATATGCACATAAATATTGAATGTTTGCAAATAAAAAAAGGGTACATCCATTCATTGACAACTTCCAGGTATAATTGATTTTAAATGTGATCATATTGAAAATGAGAAGTAGAGGGAGTAGAAAGAGTGATCTTGGTATGAGTTATGAGAAGGAAAGATGTAGAAACCAAATTAGTAGTGATCTGGAAAACGTTCCCTGAGTGTGCTTCGGTCTGTTAGCCATAATATTTTCTCTAGTTATCCAAACAAGATGATTATTGATTTGGATTAAACTAGAAACGTATGGGTACATTTCTTACGATGACATCAAATTTCAGTTCTATCTATAAGAGTCTCAAAATTTCATGAAGTTATGAATTTGGTGCAGTACATTGGTGTATGAATGGAAAATTCGTCTTCAGACTTTAGGGACAAAATTGGGATTGATATAAATAGATTATGGCAAAGTTGCCTTTTAGAAAGTTGTAGATCTTTTTTTACCTTTCAAACAGTATATAGTATGAAAATTTTGGACGTCGAAGTTAAAAGTTATGACCCTTATAAGTGGAGATGACGGAAGTAAGATGATAGAAAGAGAGACGATGGAAGTGCGATGATGGAAGTGAGACAATGAAAGTGAGACGATGGAAATGAAACGATGGAAATAAGACGATGAAAGTGAGATGATAGAAAGTGAGACAATGGAAGTGAGACGATAGAAAGTGAGACTACGGAAGTGAGACGATAGAAAGTGAGACAATCGAAAGTGAGACGATGGAAATGAGACGATGGAAATGAGACGATGGAAGTGAGACGACAGAAAGTTAGACGATGGAAATGAGACGATAGAACTGAGACAAAAGGAAAGTCAGACGATGCTAAAGTGAGACGATACAGAAGTCTGAAGATAGAATTGGCCTTTGAGGTCTTCATGAAAGTTGTTACCCTAGAAGTCCTTTTTCCAGTAGTCCAAAAACAAAGTCATTCTGACTTCTGTAGTAAGAGTTATATTGATTACGTCAAGGTATGTACAATACGAGTAAAGATATGAACATGATGGATTCTTTTGGCCATAAATTCTTCTCTAAACACTCAAATGACTTGATTCTTAAACCATTGGATTTTTAAGACATTCCTATACATCCTTACCAAGAATTGTAGCCATCTGAACTGAAGAAAGAAAGATTGAATGAAAAGCATGGGATAGGTACAAAGAGTGTGTTCTTGAAGGATATGAACAGGTGTTAATCCACTGAACATACTTCAGTATTTTAACGTTTTCTGGATCCGTAGAGATCCAAATGAGATAATTTTTGATTTGGGGTAAAAAAGAGACATGTAGCTACAATTAGTATGAAGAAATTAGAATCTAATTCAGTCTCTAAGATGTTTAAATTTCAGATGGAAGTTGTGCATAGTATACTATTTTGGACAAGAGTAGTACAAAAATGTTTGAAGTATATCTTTTGAATCGCTGAAACCAATGGAATGATTTCAGTGGCATTAGAAATTTAAAACAATGGGGTACATTTTTCTTGAAGAAATGTTATGTGAAAATGTTCAAGGATATTTTTGGCAAGACACTAAAGTTTAAAAGAACGTAAGCCTATAATGAAGGATAAAAGGGACTTTTTGGGATGATTAAGGGCATAATTGGAAGAAAAAGTGTTGTCTCGCTTATAAATAAAGGATAAAACGTGAATGAGTAGATTCTAGAGAAGCAAAAGGAGTGGACGAGAAAAGAGATCAGTGAGAGAAAGCATGAAAAAGAATGAAAGAGAGAAAGAAGAGAAAACAAGCTAGGGTTTTAATTTCCTTAGCTTTCAAAAGAGATTTTGAAGTTGTTCAAGAAGAGAAAAAGTAAGATGAAGAAAAGAGCTTCCATTTGAGCTAAAGATCTCTTCCTTTGTAAGAATCAAGGTATGATCATTTGAATCTTTGGATTTTGGGAAGGATTCTAGCTTATGGAATTTAAAAAATGTTTGGGTTAAATGTTCTAGAATCAATTTTAGTGATTTTGCATTGTGGGATTTTTAAGTGGATTTATGTTGAATGAGATTTGGTTTGTTTTAGGAAATCAAGAGAATCCTACCCTAGACACTTTTTTACGTGGTGTTTTGGCAAGAAAACTAGGTGGGTAATTTACTTATGGTTATTGTGTATATGGGTGATGCGCCTAAGTGTGTATATGTTTGGATTGATAAACTATGAATGGGAACCGGATATTATGAGATAATATGAGAATAGAAAAGATTTGATGGGAATTTGACTTATGATATAAAGTAACCACGCTTTTTTGAGATGTGAGCTTATGGAAAGGGTAAAGATTGAAAGGAAAATTTAGAATGATCATGTATAAATGAAGTGTAAATCTGGACACACATGAATTATGAAATGGGAATGAGCTTAATTTGTGAGTTTGACCATATACCCAGGATTGTCATTAAGCATGTCTTGAACATAGTTCATTTATACAATTATGAATAAATAAATGCTTATACGTGTGTAATTATTGATGAGTGTGAAATGGGTGTTTTGCATAACTCGGTTATGCAGGTCAAGTGTTCGCATACAAGCATTCCAGAATTTGGAAGCAAATGTTCTTTTGGAGCGTACTTTGAGTAGACCTACATGCTCTCACTTCATTGTTTGCTTTATTTAAATTTTTTATACATTGATCTCTGTATGATGAATGTATATATGAATGTGATTGATTGTGTTTGGATTCCGGGTAGAAGGTCCGATGATTGTGATGATTGATCTGAATTATTGAAGTGCTTAGCATATATGAATAAGATGAATTAAGTGTTTTCATAATGTGCATTGCATACAAGATGATAAGTGATTGCTCAACTATATGATGAATGCCAGACTATGGCCCGATGATAAGTGAATATGATAGAACAAGTGCATGCAATGTAAGTGATGCATTCCATCTGTATGTGTGAGGCACTCAGTCATAACAATAAGAATGAATGTGAGTCCTATCTAAATGGCATATGCATAATATAAATGTTTAAGTGCACTGAATGTGAAATTGGAATTTTGTATGATGTGTGATATATGTGACTGGGTGAATCATCGATGATGGTCACTCATTGAGCTCGCAAAATTCACCCAAAATTTGTAAATATTTTTCAGGATTCAGAAGAATACCCCGTTAGGTTAACGAGAGTATACCTACAACATTCAAGTGAAGGATAGAGGTTGAGATCAGTTCGCGTTTGCATTTCTGTTTTCCGTATTTTGTAGTGAATTGTATATTCCACATCTTTTTGCATAGCTTTGTGTTTTGAAATGACTCAAGTGTTTTGTATTTGTGAAAGGGCCCGAATGGCTATTGAAATTTGTGTTAATTGAAAATGTTTATGAATGGTTATGGGCCCAATTTAAGTATCGATTTCCACATATATATTGTGTTGTGATTTCAAAAAAAAGTATACTGATTTATGACTGATTGAGTGCTCTAGCATGCTATTCTTGCGGGGTGCGGACTCGAATATCACCACCGATGTTGGGTTCGGGTCATTGCAGGAGTGGGGTGCTACAATTAATATGTATTTAAAATCATTTATACAAAAAGTAAAAAAGAATAATAAATAAAAGCATATATCCAAGTCTATTATTAAATAGAATTAAAAATAAAACGTTATGACAAAATATGAACCATAAATTAAAGTTTATTGACATTTGACAACAAATAGTTATAATTTTAAAAGTAGTTATTGCATATTTTTGTATTACTGGAGTCATAAATCCTAATTGATACATTATAAAAATAGTTATTTCATATATATGGGACATAGACACTAATCCTAGTTGAATTAGGATTAATTTTTATATCGTATGTGAATAAGAAATAAGATTTGTGTTCATATCATATGTAAAATAGGAAATAGGAAATACTTAAGACAAAAATTGTAGGATTAGTATTTATGTCGTATATGAAATATGATTAGTGTTTAAAACATTTATTAATAGGAAATTTTAAAAGTAGTTATTTCACATACGAAGTAAACATTAATTCTCGACAAATTTCCTACTAATACATGTCCTAACATGATTCAAGCTACTATTATGTGATTTTAGTTTAATGACAAATTTCTTATTAATATGTGCTTTAACACTAATCCTAGTTACTACTATTTTGTGATTCCAACACAATTTCCTATTAATTGTGATGTGATTTTCTAGGAATAGAAATCCAATGGAAGCTTTAAAGAATACAAAAAGCTACATAGGCTGATGATAATAAAGAACATTTGATAAAATAGGGAAAGTGTGAATACAAAGATCAAAATATGATTCTAGTGTAAAGAAGCACAACAACAAACATGGATATTTGTAAACTGAACAAAATTTCAATATCATCAATCACTATGTCAAATAACACTCTCTAAAACATAAAAAATGCCCCAAACAACTCTTTAAACTAGCCCACATAAAACTATTTTAGCCATTAGTATTACGGTTGCAGAATGTTATCCACAATATTGTATCTTGCATAATTTCTAAAGCCAAGCTAAACCTTCCTCTTCACATTTATTCAAATTGCTATACAAGCCATCAGTAATATGACCTTAGGGTAATCAATTCAATACAGGCTTAAAGTTGGAAATTTTTATTGATACAATAGTGAAGCTATTTTTAATCTTCAACTTCCTTTATGAAAAAGGGATCCTAAGCCTTAACAATGAAGAGGTTGAAGACCTTCTCTAACATGTCAAAAGTTTGTGAAGATAAAAGGATGTCCAAAACATTCATAAGAAGAAAAAAAACAAAGAAAATTTGCTAAAGCATACTCCATATGGAAATCCAATCCAATCAAAAGCATTTAAGCTCACTAGGAAGCTTAGGGAAACTTTAATATTAAGAAATGAAAAAAAAATTAAAATTAACCACACATTAATTAAAATTAAAAGATCTCCTCAGGGCACAAATGATCAAGAACTCTCTATAACATAAAAATGACAAAAATAACATTGAGAGAATAATTAAAAGAAAACATCAGAGAGATAAGAGAAGAAAAAAATGTGAGAGAAGAAAGCAAATGTAGACGGTAAGAAAAGAAGAAAATTAGCTGAGAGCCACAACGAGGAGAAAAGAAGAACAATTGCACGCAAAATAGATGTCATTTAAGTGGAAATTACAAAGAAGAAAACATGAAAACAAAACACAAGAGGAAAATCATGAAGAGAAATCACTTACACGTTTGAGCAACCAGAAAACAAAGACAAAAAGAAGAAAAATTAGAAGAAATGAGAGAAAACACTTAGATTATCAGTCTAAACAAAACAATATCGTTAAATGGAAAAAATGACGTTATCTAATTATGTTTGGAGTCTTATTTTTTTTGCACTACGAACATACGTCATTTAAATTATTTTTGGAGTCTTATTGTTTTTCACTGCGAACATATTTTCGTAATGAAAAAGTTTTTCCTATGAAACTTATTCCATAGTTAGAAAACGTGACTAATAGCTATGAATTTAAAACATATATGTGTTTTATTTTCAAAATAATTTTTTTTTTCAAAACTTTGTTCTCAGTTAAAAAGGGTAGCTAAAAAGCTATTAGGTATGAATACCAAATAGCCTATTCACAAATTAGCTTTTTTTTATGAAACAAATTTGTAATAAAACTTAACATAGCTAATAGTCTCAAAAAAAACTCACGAAATTTTTATTTACGGACATATTGTTTCAATAGGTTACGATTTAAAATTTTCATAATTAAATTGTAACTATTAACCATGAATTTCAAACTATAGCAAAAGAAAAATTAAAGTAACTAAAAAATATATATTTGTTGTATTGTATTTGAGAATCTAAAACCACGAAGAGAATAGATCATTTTTAGACTATTTTATTAAAAAAAAAAGGTCATTTCAAGACTAGAAATGAAAGAGAGATGTGGTTTTAGAGATCAATTATCTAGCTTCCATTATAACTAACGTAAACATAAACTATGTGGAATCTACCTCATAATCCCTTCCCCACAAGTAATGGTTTTGGACCTTGGGTTAAGCTCCTATATGTCAAGCTAAAATATCTAGTTAATTATACCTTAACTATGCCTCGTCATGTTTTCCAAAGTCAATATCATATAAAATGGGCGAATGCTACATATTCATCTGAATTTCTTACTGTGTCAGGCGGAAGAGGCCGTAAGCCCATATGTTCAACCGAATCTAGTACATATAACGCATATAAACAATAAATACATAAGCACCTATACGTACATTAAGATGTTAATAACTAGTAGAAGATATAAAAACAGAGAGGGGTACATAATAATATACTTATGTTGAGGAGCTGACTTGGAGAATAGACCCATGCAGAGAATGGAGAAGAACGGACAAAATGAATTAATATATAGAAGATCGATGGGAGTGATACGACACTGTTGAATTTTCAAGGCAGCTTGGCACTGTCCTCAACCACACAAAAAGCCACGCCCAAAAACTTGAGATTGACTTGTGGATGGTCACAGATCACTTGCTCGTGCATAAATATGAAATAGTTTAATTTAAGGGTAAGATGACCTAATACCAAAAGGTATATTCAAGTTGGCACCGCTTAGGCAACGAATTAAAGATCCTTATACTAAGATATCTGTTAGTTAACAGCGTGAAACCTTCCAAATTGGGGACTAGTATGTATACCGAAATTGGTATCCCAGTGATATGTCAAACCAGTAAGAACGCTTCACATCAACTTTTTACCTAAAAGTATATCATGACATCGCTTATAAACATGGACAAATTTTGTATGATTCTGACTAAAATTAAGTATATTTCATTAATTCAAGTTTTTAATTATGGAACAAATAAAAAATTCTGACAATAATAGAAGATTAATTAGTGCTTACTTGTGAAGAAAGAATGAGTCTTTCTTTAATTAGACTAGACCTACCTGTACTTACCAATTAAAAATTCGTTCTGACCCTTAATTATACCACACATGTTGTTTTACATAATCATCCATAGTTTATTGTATAATCTTTTGAGGTCAACAGCTGTAATCCATGGATAAGCTTATTCGTCCTCACATGTAAAGAGTGTCATTATCGATTTATTAACAGTTATTTTATGGCGCTTTCGTGGATCCAGGGTTTTGGTTTTATCAAATGTGTCAAAATTTCTGGTTATATATGCCAAAGATGTCTTGACTATTAGAACATAGCACACCTAATCTCGGTGTATAATTAAAAAAAAATTAACATTTTGGCGAAATATATAATAATAATAATAATAATAATAATAATTAATGGAATTCGTACATCTCCTAATATAAGCCTTGAAAAATGAAGAAGTTGGCTTAATATTCTCTGTATGAAAACATCCATAAAGATAATGAGTTGGTATAAGCCTAATTAGATATATCTAATGAACATTAGGGGATTTAGTCTTTTTATTGCAGTGTTTTCTTTGGCAAAAAACTCTACATGTAAACAAAGAGGTCATTGGTCGGTCGGTTGATCTAGGTCGTCACACTCAGAAGTCATCCAAAAAATCATCAATGCCTCTAGCTATTACATGATTTATATGCCTTCTTATTCTTATTTTGTTTTTCTTCTTGGAACCTATTGCCAATTACATGATAATATATGTATAAGGGCAAATAACTTGTTGGCAATAGAGACAATGTCAACGAATATATATTGCAAGTTGCAGGCCATACGTACGTGAGATAATACTTGTTGCTTTATATGGATAGTCGTCATTACTTTGGATTCTTCGATGATGGCTCGTAGGTTAAGTATCGTTAAAGTATGTGCACAATCAAAACCTTATATTGCTGTAAGCCTGTAACTGGATGGGTCTTAGGATATACCCTACATTGCTGTGTTTTAGCGTGTTAATTTGGATAGGATTACTTGGTACGGCTTGTACTGTCATATTATGTCCTTCAAGCAAAGATAAAACTATGTAATAATTCTTTTTATTTTCCAAATCCATGTCTCTACAACTGTAATTTTTACTAAACAAATATAATTTAGTATATATTTTTTTCTAACATAAGTGTGTGTAGAAGTATTCATATCTCATATTAGGTCCATGATAATGTTATTTACATCCACTTTTCTAAATGATTAGCTTTCTTTTTAATCATCAACTAGCAGGAAATGGAGTCAAGAATGTCTTCTCGAAGCAAACGAATTTAAAGTAATGAACCTTGAAAATTTTGACCTTATATTGCAAATTAAATGTTGAAAAATTGTATAGCAATCAAACTTTCTTATAAAACATACTATATAACATGAAGAATCACAAGGACACAAGATAGCTAAGGGACTCCTACTTAATTAGGAGGCAAAAAGTCAGCGATATATAGTATGGCTATAGGCTATAGCAATATAATATAGTGACGAAAGAGCGAGGCAGCTTCAGAATTAAGGGGAAGAACAGCAGTAGAAATTTAAAGGAAGACAATTAATATAGTATTGTAGTTGAAGGTTTTTCTGCAGTGATGGACAGAAGAGAAAGTGAATTGCTTGTCCCTACCATCATCATCTCGTGAGTCTGACTGGAAATTTGTCAACGGTTTCTCTATATGTATATAGATCCACTGCATTCATATATTATTTGCTACAGTATCTGTTGGCCTCTTCAGTTCTCTCCTATATATTCACCTGATCCCGCTCTATAATTCTCATACCCGTACCCCTCTTTATTGCTCAGGGAAGAACTAGCTAGCTAGGTGTGCTATTTACACCTTCTTGATCTTTTCTATGTCTGTCTTTCATAAACACACTCATATATATTATGTATATTTTAGATGGATATTATAATTGATCCATTCTTGTATGTAATGAATCACAGATTAATAAAAAGTTGATACAGATGTCTCCTGCAATGGAAATGACCGATGCACAAGACGATCCCCGGCAAATCGGTCAACACCAAAAGGGTGTTAAGCAGCTCTACGAGAAAGGGATTAGCAGGGTTCCCTACAAGTACATATTGCCTGTTCATGACCGACCCGGAACAACTCATGATCTTGCCAAGCGCAATCTCAAGTTGCCAATCATTGATTTCGCTGAATTGCAGGGTTTATGCAGGCCCCAAGTGCTCAAAACTCTTACAAATGCTTGTGAGCAGTATGGATTTTTCCAGGTTAAAAAACCATGAATCTTATCAATGTGAAATTGGTCGGTTTTTTTTTCCCAGGATCAATTTGTGAAATTGGATTTTGATGACTGAATGCAGGTGATAAATCATGGCATTCCAAGCGATGTCATTAGCAGCATGATTCATGTTGCTAAGAGGTTTTTCGAGTTGCCGTACGAAGAAAGATCCAAGTACATGTCATCGGATATGAATGCTTCGGTTAGATATGGAACTAGCTTCAATCAAAATAAGGACAGTGTCTTCTGCTGGAGAGATTTCTTGAAACTAATGTGCGAACCCAAGTCAGATGTCCTTCCTCATTGGCCTTCTTCTCCCGCAGACTTTAGGTAAATATCAAGTTTTAGTCCATGTAAGCCATGTACTCACCATGCACGCCCTTACAACCAAAACTAATTAGTGGTATAAGCATTTGTAGCCTCAGATATGTAGTAATTAAGCTGAGCTAATGATTATTATTCTTAAACAGGCAGTCCGTGGCCACTTACGCAAAAGAAACCAAATATTTGTTCATAGCTCTGATGGAGGCAATACTAGAGGGCCTGTTGTTGGGAAGCACAGAGTTGAAATCAGAAGAAGGCGATGAAATCATAGGTGACTTTGAACATGGAGGTCAACTAATGATTCTGAATTGTTTCCCACCGTGCCCTGAACCTGATCTTACTTTAGGAATGCCACCGCATTCTGATTATGGATTCCTAACACTTCTTCTCCAAGATGAGGTCGAGGGTTTGCAAGTTCAACACCAAGGAAAATGGGTTACAGTTGAGCCAATCGCCAACGCCTTCGTCGTTAACCTCGGGGATCAACTTGAGGTGGGTAAATATTTAAAATATTAGAATCTTAGGATACACACACACACAAAAATTGTATGTTTATGCTTTTTAGTATGTACATGTATTTATGCTAAGGGAGGCTTGGTGAAAATTATGTGTTTTGCACCAGATATTTAGTAATGGAAAATACAAAAGCGTGCTGCACAGAGTCGTAGTGAACTCTGACAGGAATCGCGTATCGGTGGCCTCGTTGCATAGCCTTCCCTTCACGTCAATGGTGAGGCCATGGACAAAGCTCGTTGATGAAGCAAATCCACGGCGCTTCAAAGATACAAACTTTGCCAGCTTTTTGGAGTACATCATATCCCGCGAACCTAAGAAGAAAGAATTTCTGGAGTCTAGAAAAATTGATATTATTTAGCTAAGGAAACGGAAATCAAGGATCGATGAACAATCCAAAAAACAAAGAAAAGAAAGCAAGTTGACTTTTGTAGCATCGATTGTATTTGTTATTTTCTTTTTTTTAAAAAAAATTTCAGGTTTGGCCGAAAGTAGGCATATAGTTCTTGAATTATATATATTTTGGAGCTGTGATGCAATAGAAGTGCAAAATTTTGTAATGTATTTCTGTTTCTATCTTCTAAGAGATGCACAAAGATCTTTTAAGATATCAAATTAAGTTAGTTAATAATTATTCCTTATTAAACAAAAGATAATGATCAATTATATTCATACATGTTTAACCCAATGTTTTAAAAACCGGACCGGTGAATGAACCGGAGAAGCAACTGATTCAAGGGTTAATGGTTCAACCGGAATTCAACCGTGATTGAACCGGTGATTAATAAATATATAAAATTTTATTTTATATATATTATATATAAGATAATTTTTAAACATATTATTTACCCTCAAGGGGTGTGACTCGATGGTTGAGAGCGAGGCTTGATTTCGGTTAGGTCTCAGGTTCGATTCTTTGCTAGCCCCCTTATGAGTAGGGTGTTCAAAAACATATTATTTAATTATTTATTTATCTAATTGTAAACTTAATCGTTTAAACTTCAAAATATACATTTTAAAAAAAATTGTCAAATACAACACAAAATAAGATAACAAAACTCACTAGTCATATTTCATAAAAAAGATTAGAAAAAGATCACTAGTCATAATATTCATTCAAGTTGAAATCATCAAAATTAAGACATTTTAAATAGACAGGCCGGTTTTTTTCTTTCACCGGTTCAACGGTTTTTACCGGTCCAACTGTAAAATAAACGGGTCAATCACTCACAAAAAATACAAGCTAAATCGGACCGTTTTATACTCCGATTCACCGATTTTTCGATCCCACCGATCGGTTCGATCCGATTTTTAAAACACTGATTTAACCAAATAGATCACTTGAACTTGCCGGAGTGGCGAGCCTATTATTGCCTTAAAAATAAATGTTAAATAAAATGAACTTGGCATGCCTTTGGTTTTGCCTTAATTCAAAGCCGCCGGGGCCCAACGGCGAAGTTGAGTTTGGTGAGTGATGGCTTATTCCAAGCAGGTCTTGGTCTGAAATGGCATGTTATTGACTTGGACTCTTGACAACCATATCTCAGTTGATCCCAGTCTTTTTTTTTTTTTCCCCCAGAAGAACAATTGACTCTGTGCCACCAGGTCTTCTGTATTCAAAGTGAATTTTCTAGTCTAGGTTTTTAACAGTGGTCCCCGTCTCTTGATGCCTACGATCAACCATCAATTATGCTCTCCCATCTTCTCTTCAATCAACTTCCAAACTCTTACTCCAATAGCTTCTTACCTTACCATCATTGTTTCAATCAACTTTCAGACTCTTACTCCAATAGCTTTTAATCCAGGCACCATTAACAACTATTGAGACAGTTCCTATTGTCAAGGACTCTTCTACAGATTCTAGAAAAGTCTCGGCTATTTGATAGAGTCCTTTATGCTTATCGTATACATGTATATGCATTTTAATATACCTTTAGTCCCTCGTGTGTATCTCCCAACAGGAGACTCTCACTATAAGAAAAACGTCGTTTAATAATGGAAATTACTAACGAAAAGCATTTGGATTCTGTTGGTAATATAAATTAGCAACAGAATCACTGACAAACAAAGTTGTCGTTAAAACGGTCGTAAGTAAATTTACCAATAGACATATTATGTAACATGGCCGTGACCGGTATATTTACCAACAGATGGCTGTAATTATCGATAAATTTATTTATGGACTTTTTCTTTCCGTCGAAATATTTGTTGATGGTATTGGTTATTCCGTCGGTAAGATTTCCAATGGTTATGATTGACCGTCGGTACGGTAAAGTTGGCGACAATTGTCAATATTACCGACGGAACAAAAAGTAACCGCTGGTAAATATCTTACATTTTATCGACAGTTATGATGTTTCGTTGGTAAATATAATGGTACCGGCGTACTTTTATTTTCCGTTGGTAAAGAAATTAAAAAAAATCCAGACATTAAATTTTGTTTCATGATCTTATGATTAATGCATAATTTTAACAGTTATGAATTATCTGTGCATAATATTTTGATTTGTTTATATATTTAATTTTTTTAAACAGAAAGTTGATTGATGATATGAAGTTAAAATTATTTTAATTGATAATAAAAACATTATAGTGTATATAATAAGTCTTTGTAATTCAAAGCAAATGACTACATCAATCCTATTATCCTGGTAACCGCGAATGCTCTGAGGTGCTACCCCTCCCCTTCAACTCATCCACCTCATGTTTCAGCTGAGCTATGTACTCCATCAATGTCTGTACTGTGATTCGAAGCTCATTAACTTCATTGGTTGTCGACCGTCTACTAGATGTTGTTGTGCTGGTCGTGGAAGATGGTGAATAATATGTGTTCGCAAATGAACCTAACCTAAAGATCCTTTTACGACGGTCCCTACCACCCATTACATCAAGATATGTCTGACTCTCATTAACAGCTTGTTTATGCTGAGACTGTCACTGAATGCTTTCTTATTTTTGGTCCTATTAGGAGGCAATGTTTATATTAGTAAGTGATAATTATTAAGAAATAATATTAAAGCAAAAATTTCACATACATTAAATTCTTTACATCGGGTGTTAACGAATGTCACACCGTCATGCTTCTTAGTGCGAGTGTGCAAAAAGAGCTGACAAGGTGTAGGCTTCATGTTCATAGACTTTTCCGGCATAAGAATAAAATATTATAAGTAAATTAGAATTTATAAAAACTTCGGCTGAGTTTTCTCTATTTTTATGATATTTAACCCATGTTGAACAAAGAAAATAACTCAACATAATCATATATACCACCAGACATTTATATCATTATCATTATCTATAATACACATATTTTCATTCCAATATTCACACATCAATTTAAATTAAAATACAAAAAAGTAAACAAATTAGAATATAAGTGTAAAGTTTATATACTTACAAGACGTCTGTTGGTCGAGTTACGCTTTGAAATAGACATTGCCTTAGATGATGTCCAATACTGCTGCCAACAACTCTATATTTGCTAAGAAATATAACGCGGTCGTATACCAGCCTTATGTATCCCACCAATAAAGTCACAATAACGTGTACGTCCTCGTCTTTTCCATACTTTATGTATGACTGTACCAAATTCAGAATCCCAAAAAAATTCTTTCTGAAATAAAAGGAAAAAAATTCAA
>JAOTAZ010000005.1:35920206-35931771 GCA_025629785.1 Erythroxylum oxycarpum
TTATAACAATCTAATATTAATTGAATTTTTTAAACCTCAAATTTATTGTTACTAATTTGATTTTTAAAACATAATTTCACCTGATTAATGGATTATTATACTAAAAAAAGAGTGAACTTAGTAAATGTTATGACAAAACCATTTTTGAATAAATTTAATGACATAAGAGAAAACTATTACTTTGTTTTAATAGCAGTTTATTTAATAAGTATATGTAAAATATATTTACGAAAAGTAATTTTTTATAACTCAAAACTATTACTTTTTATATTGTTATTAAATAAATTCTTAAATATATGTAATATTTTGTAATTTTTAAAAATAAGTTATAAATTAATAACTCAAAATTAAAACGACATCATTTTGGACCGTAAATTTGAAGGTCGGACCTGGGCAGTGCCATTTTGATCTGTGTTACAAAACGATAATGGCTGAATGCTGGACATCAACTAGTAAGTTGTCAATCCTAAACATAAACACAATCTTAAAAACTTCGTCACAAAATGGTGCATATGGGAGAAAGGCAACTTCTTCACCACCACTCTTCTGATTACCTTTCTTGTGACTTCCACCTGTGATCTGTTCTTCTTCCTTCTCTGTGGTTCCCACTCTCTGATATTGCCAAATAGTCCTTGGAATTGTTGTCTTGTCCTCTTTTCAACTTCCTGCAAACGAAAACACAAGTAGAGACAAAGAGGAATCAGAGATTGCATATAAGAAACAAACTTTTGTAATGCTTAACCCACCAGTTTCCTCTGCCCAAGTTTCAGAAGACCCGCTTTTGCTTCAGCTTCATATGACTTGTCAACTTTTCCCATCTAATAACAGTCAGAAACAAGAGGGGGCAAAAGAGCCCGAGTCTAAACCTAAGCCTGATCAAACCAGACTTGTTTCGAAGGGTTGGACCTGGCCTAACCTTTTGCCTCCCATCAAGCAAGCTAAGAATATAAGTCAGGAACTTAAAAGTCTGCCGCTTAGGACTCTAATTTTTTTTTTTTTTTTAAGAGCAAAATACTCAAATTTTCATTCATGATGATAAAATTCACTCAGAAACTGAGAAGTAGAAACCCAAATTTGTAGATGCACAAAGCGAATAGATGCTCGAGCTAAAGAATGAGCACGTCTATTCGCTTGCCTACGAATCCACCTATAAGAAATATTCGGTAGCGATAATAACAAAGTCTTACAATCACAAATAACAATAGCCAACTCGGAAAGATCAAAATCCGGTAAGCTAAGTGCAAAAAATAAAATTTGAGAATTCATAAAAATAGTACCACCGTCTTCAATGTGTTGTTGTCTTAGAATTTGTAAGAACTCTAATTATTAACATTTCAAAATCAGCTCTTGCTTCACAAAATCTCCAGTTGTCATGTAGGCCATTTCACAGCGGTACATAGTTGTGTGTGTGCAGGGCTGATTTCCAGGACCTGAAGAGTTCTAGCATCAACTAATCTCAAACACTACGGACAACACGACAAGTTTTACAAGTGAAGAACTAAGGACTCACTGAAAATATAATTTTACTAACCAAAAATTTTAACATCACTTAAATGGAAAGTCACATAGATCTAAATATAGTTCAATCTAAGATGTACAGCTAAGAAGCAAGTGCAAAAACCTGAGGCATCATCCACAGAAACAACATTAAAGACAAAAATCTTTGAAAAGCCTGTTTCCCGGAACATCCCAAAAATTAGAAATCTGTGGTAGGGAAGCTTTAAGCCCCTTCAGCCAGCTTATGCTTAACCAAGTTAGTATAGACAAGCATGGTTGCAATAAAGCATAATGTTGTCCCACACGGTATAGTCAATTGAATACATATAGGGCATTTGATGTTCCTGTTCTCTGCTGCTTCATCCATTATGCTCAAAAGTTCAAACCAGTCCTATCCTTCAATAAGGATCTAGATGAGGAACTGACTAGCAAATAGAACAGAAAAATAAAGTTCCAACAAAACCCACTCAAGCCATATTCAAAAATTCTGTTAGGATCCTAAATCCTAACAAGTTCTATGCACAGAAATCAACAGCAACACAACAATTTCCACAGAGTCCGAATAAGGAAAACAGGACAAAGAAGGAATGAAGGAAATATCAATGTATTCGGTGTATTGATATGCCAGACTTTGGGGGCTAGCTAACCTCCTCAATACAAAGTTATCATAACCAATTCTTCATATATGATATCCACCCGTCCCCACACTACACCTTTTTATTCCCCTCCCTCTAACTAACTATCCAGCTCATCATCATATTCCTACTCACACCCCTACATACTCCCCAATTTATTTATTTGCCCATCATTTTTCTTCCTACTATACTGTTGATTATAACGGGTCTCAACAATCCCCCCTCCCCCCCAAAAGAAGCCACCTTGTCCCCATGGTGGAAAGAAGGAAATTGGTTATTGATAAAGTCAAAACTCTCCCAAGTGTTCTCAAAGTCAGGAAGCTCTTTCCATTTGATCAACACTTCCAGCTCCCCGTTAATCTTTCTGCGTACCTGCCTTAATGCGTCCGGTTCCACCAGGAGATGCATACCTTCATCTAAACAAGCTGGCAGTAGCTGTGAACTAGGGATAGGTACCACAAATTTCTTCATTTGTGAAATATGAAAGACATTGTGGATCCTTGCTGCAGGTGGTAGTTGGACTTGATAAGCAACTTCTCCAATTTAGCTATAATTGGATAAGGACCATAATACCGGGTTCCCAACTTCTCATTAGGTCTAGAAGTGAGGGATTTAAACCTGTAGGGTTTAAGCTTGATATAAACTAAATCACCAACTTCCAGTGTAAGAGGTCTTCTCTTCTGGTCAGCATAGGACTTCATATGCTGCTGCGCTTTTTCTAAGTTGGACTTGAGCTCATTCAAAATCTGGTTTCGGTCAATTAATTGCTAGTTAACCTCCTCCACCAATGATCCACTATCTGTATATTTAAAGAGGGTAGGAGGATCCCTCCCATACAAAGCCTTAAAAGGTGTCATGCCAATGGCACTGTGGTAAGTCGAATTAAACCAAAATTCTGCCCAGCTCAACCATTTTGGCAATTCCTTAGGCTGTTCTCCAGCAAAACAACGTAGGTAAGTTTCTAAGCATCTGTTAACCACTTCAATTTGTCCATCCGACTGAGGATGATAGGCTGAAGTCATGTTAAGGGTGGTTCCCGACCGTCGAAAAAGTTCCTGCCAAAACCCACTCATAAACACCCTGTCTCTGTCAGATAGAATAACTTTAGGGAAGCCATGTAATCGGACCATCTCTCTGATGAATATAGCAGCTACCTGTTTAGCTATAAAAGGATGCTTCAAAGCCAAAAAATGACCGTATTTGGTAAGTCTATCAACTACTACTAAGATGGTATCAACTCCCCTGGCTTTCGGCAAACCTGAAATAAAGTCCATGGACAACTCTTCCCACACCAACTCAGGTATAGGGAGAGGCTGTAATAACCCCACTGGTTTTAAGGCTAGGTATTTGTTTTTCTGACACACTTCGCAAGATAGTATAAACTGCTTGATATCAGACTTCATACCTCTCCAATATACTACCCCCGATAACCTCTTGTAGGTGCGAAAAAATCTAGAATGACCTCCTGAAGGAGTTGTATGAAATTCATTGATCAATTTATGAATATGTGGACCAGAATCAGGTAGAACTAACCTGTTTGCATAAAAGAGATGGGAACCTCGCAGGTTGAAAGGTGGATGACCATCGGGTTAGAGTAAAAGATCCTGAACCTACCTCTTAAGTTTCGGATCCTTCTGTACCAATTCTTCCAGCTGATCCAACTCTTCATGGTAACCCATGGTTATAGCTTGTAATTCCCCTTCTACTCTCCTGGATAATGCATCTGCTGCTTTATTTTCAAGACCAGGTTTGTATCGAATATCAAATCGAAACCCCATGAGCTTAGTGACCCATTTCTGTTGTTCTTCTCCCAATAACTTCTGATCAGTTAGAAAATGCAAACTTCGTTGATCTGTTTGAATAATGAAGTGCCTTCCTAAGAGATAATGCCTCCATTTTTGGACTGCCATCACAATCGCCATTAACTCCCTATCATACACTGGTTTGAGCTGGTTGCGGAGAGAGAGACCTTGACTAAAATAAGCTACTGGTCTTCACTCTTGTATTAGCACTGCCCCAATACCGGTTCCCGACGCATCAGTCTCAACAACAATTGGTTTGGTAAAATCTGGTAAAATTAGTACGGGTGTACTGGTCAACATTTTCTTCAAGGTTTCAAAAGCAGTTTGTGCCTCAGCTGTCCACTGAAATTGATCCTTGCAAAGCAGGTTAGTCAGAGGCTTTGCTATACTGCCATAACCCTTTACAAATCTCCTATAGTATCCCGACAGTCCCAAAAACCCCTCAAAGCCTTGACATCTTTTGGAACTGGCCAATTTTTAATGCTGTCTATCTTTGAAGGATCAACTGAAACTCCCTCTGCCGATATGTAATGCCCCAAGTACTCTAGTTTTTGCTGTCCAAAACTGCATTTCTTTAGATTTACTACTAATTGATTGTCGACCAGCACCTACAATGCTATTCTTAGGTGAGCTATATGGTCTGCTAGGTTCTTGCTATAGATGAGGATGTCATCAAAGAACACCAGGACAAACCTCCTCAAATAGGGCTTATAAATTCTATGAATTAAAGACTGGAAAGTGGCAGGGGCATTCGTCAGCCCAAAAGGCATGACCCTAAACTCATAATGCCCCTCATGTGTTCGGAAAGCCGTCTTCGGTATGTCATCCTCCTTAACCCTAATTTGGTGATAACCAGACTTTAGGTCAATTTTTGAGAACACCACCTCCTAGCTCGTCAAATATCTCATCAATACATGGAATCGGATACTTGTCAGGTATAGTGACCTTATTTAAGGCCCTACAATCCACGCACATACGCCAGCCACCATCCTTCTTTCTCACCAATAGAACTGGGCTGGAATAGGGGCTAGTGCTAGTTCGTATCACACCAGAAGCTAGCAACTCGTTGACCAACTTTTCTATTTCATTCTTCTGGTAAAAAGGATATCTATAGGGTCTGGAGTTTGAGGGTTTCGCTCCTGGCTCCATTGTGATCGCATTATCAACATCCCTTTGAGGTGGTAACCCTGAGATGGGTTTAAAGACTTGGTTAAACTCCTTCAACACTGCTGCAATGTCATTAGTGATACCCCTCATTTCAGCCTGTTGCTGGTGGACAGCTTCCAATGCAAACAATTCAGGCACAACCTCATCACTTGTTCCTTCCACCATATAACCAATGCCTTCCTGCTGCAATATCTTGCAGACGGTTTTGAAGGAAACTATTGTCGAACTAAGGCCAGGCTCCCCGTAGAATTATACTCTTTCTCCGTTACTCCTGAACTTCATAACCTGCTTCTTAAGGTTAATAAGGATGTCCCCCAGGGTTTCCAACCACTCCACCCCCAAAATTACATCAACACTCTTCATGTCAAAGGGAAAATTTTTTTGCCTAAGGGTGGTACCTTGAATAACCATCTCCACCGACTCACAAACTCCCACACTCTGGACTTTGCAATCATTCCCAAGCCTCACCTTGTACGGTCTGGTACTACTCACTGTCAACCCCAACTCACCAACTAAGCCTTCTCTCACAAAATTATGAGAAGCCCCACTATCAATCAGTACCACCAACTCCTTCCCTACGATTTTCCCTTTCACCTTAAAGGTTTGGGGTCCCGTTATTCCCAACACAGAGCTCACCGATAGCTCTAGCTCATCCAGTGTGTACGAATCATCCCCCTCCAGAGAAGGTTTAAGTGTTAATACCTGGTTAATGAGGTCAGCTTCCTCTTCCTGTAATTCGTCGAGCTGCCCATCATCTTTCAATAATATATGAAATTGCTTCTCACCGCATCTGTGCCCTGGTCCAAACTTAGCGTCACATCTGTAACACAGACCTTGCTCCTTCTTCCTTTGGATCTCCTCAGCTGTCAAGCGCTTGCACAGGTAAGGAGAGTCCCTCCGATAAGGTCGTCGCCCTTTGAACAACTGATTCGGGTAAGAGTTTACCCCCGAACTGGTTACGGTGGGTGATGGCGTAGCCCGACTCCCCTCCGTGAGTCGATTAGGGCTTCCCAACAAAGTGTTTGGTAAAGGAGAAATGCTTGTGTTTTTACCGTGGATTGGGTAAATTTTATTACCCATTTCTCCACTCCCATACCCGGTTAACCCACTTTGAGTTCTAGCTCCTTTAACGGGTTGGATTGAGTGATTCCAAAGGGCCCAATTCCTACCTTCAGTCACCAGCGCCATCTCCATCAACTGCACCAGCGAGTCGGTTTGTATCAGCTGTAACTCTGTCTTTATTTCCTCCTTCAACCCATTTATGTAGGCAGCAGTTACCACCTCCCCTGAAATTTCCCTTAACATTGACAACACCATCTCAAACTCCCTGTTATACTCTGCCACCGTACCTAGCTGCTGTAACCTCATGAGAGCTGATAGAGGATTCCCAGCCTGAGCCCTCCCAAATCGACGCACCACTGCGGTCTTAAAGGTCGACCACTCCTTCATCGGCGACCACCCTTCTCTCCACAAAAACCAACTCAAAGCCTCACCCTCCATACATACTGCTACCGCCTCTAGTCTCCTCGCCATCGAAACTCCGTTCAAATCAAAGTGCCGCTCTACCTTGAACAGCCACCCCATCGGGTCTTCTCCATAGAACACCGAAATTTCCAACCTTCTGTGAATCTTCTCCTTCATCACCCACTCTTCTCCCATCGGTATTTCAGCTTGACTCCTCGAGTCTGTAATATCATCAACCTCCTCCCGCGGTGCTTTCCCCCGATTTCTATTTCCCAATGACTCTTGAATCTATCTCATGCATTCAAACAAGGATGTCATGTCTCCGACCAATTTATCAACCTTCTTCTCCACCGTATTCATCTTTTCATCCATCATTCCTATATCTTCTGTCAACTTCAGCATCTCACGCTCAATATTGTCAACTCTAGTATCCATTCTAGTCACAACCATCCTAGTACCTCACTGCTCTGATAACAAATTGTTAGGATCCTAAATCCTAACAAGTTCTATGCACAGAAATCAACATCAACACAACAATTTCCACAGAGTATGAATAAGGAAAACAGGACAAAGAAGGAATGAAGGAAATATCAATGTATTCAGTGTATTGATTTGCCAGACTTCGAGGGCTAGCTAACCTCCTCAATACAAAGTTATCATAACCAATTCTTCATAGATGATATCCACTCGTCCCCACACTATACCCTTTTATTCCACTCCCTCTAACTAACTATCCAGCTCATCATCATATTCCTACTCACACCCTACATACTCCCCAATTTACTGATCTGCCCACCCTTTGTCTTCCTACTATACTGTTGATTATAACGGGTCTCAACAAATTCCCACACTACCAATCCACTAAATTTTCTATTTGAGCTCACAACAGTATAATCAAAAGGCTAACACCGATACTGAACCTATAGATCCTATAGCTAACTTCAGAGACAAGCAAAGTAATTGTCTTGAATGGAGCAATCCATAGGAAACTCACCTAATTTTTCAGACAAATTAACAAAACTACATTGTATTATGCATCACATAATTGTTAAAAGGCTAAGCAGTTATATATATAAATGTATCCTGACACCTTTTCCATCACGAAGATTACGTTCAATAAAGTGTTCATCTCCTCGCATATTATGCATCTCCAATACTAAGCAAGAGAGTTACATCATAGCATCGCAGTCAGTATTATTAGAATATAATATAAATGTACTACCATAATTAATACTGACAACCGACAGCTTTAAAATTCAAATAAACCATACACGTGTATGGTTGATACTCTCCACTATAACAGATTCTGTTATTTTAAGTGTATATATCACATCGAGCACAATAGTAGTGGCGTGCTCGGCATTATTCACTCTCTGTCATGTTGCTCTTCTCTCTTTCTTGGTATCAGAGCTTCTGTTGTGCTTTTGGGTTCGGAAGCTTGAGAGGAATGGATTATGTTTTTATTTTCAATAAGACCAACATAAGGAAGTTTAGGTTTGAATATACCAGCCCGAGATCGAGTCGTCATAGGGTGTAATCCAGGTTCTTGAGCTGTACTACTGTGTTGAAAAACTGGTTCATTGGCCTCACTTGAAATTGACTGGTGTGTTTGTTGAGACGAGATAATGTCATCATCTGTTGGCGCAACATTTGGACTAGTGAGAGCATGTGAACTTGAGTTGGGTGACCTGGATTCAGATTCAGGACTGCTTGTGGCTTGGCTTGATGAACTTACACTAGCCGTTTGAAGAATAGCCATTGAGCCAGCCCTTTTTGAGTGTTCTGCGGCAGGCAATGTTACCAGGATAGGAACAGCACTATCATTGGTAGGTATTTGTGCCCTTCTATTTAGGAAGCCTGTACTGCAAGGAAAACTCAAAGAATCAAATACTACATGACGAGAGACATATATTCTGCCAGTTGAGCTTAAACATTTAAATCCTTTTTGTTGAGATGCTGGACCTAAATATACACACTTCTGACTGTGATATTGAAACTTATGTGTGTTATATGGTTTGAGGCAGGGGTAACATGCACACCCGAAAGGTTGGAGAGTTTGGTAGTCGGGTTTCTTATTGAAGAGGCGAAATAAGGGAGTCAAGTTTTTGAGGACAGGGGTAGGAAGTCGGTTTATAAGGTATACCGCTGTCTGGAAAGCCTCAACCCAGTAGGTAAGAGGTAGATGTGCTTGTGCTAGCAATGTCAAACCCATTTCCACTATGTGCCTGTGCTTCCGTTCAGCTCTACCGTTTTGTTCAGACGTGTATGGACATGTATAGCGCATCTCTATTCCATTTGCTTGAGTAATCGGAATAAATGGCTTATATTCAGCTCCATTATCACATTGAATAGTCTTGATTTTTGTATTGAGTTTGTTCTCAATCTGTGCACGAAAGAGGTTAAATGCATTGACTGCTTCTCCCTTGTGTTTTAATGGATAAATCCAGGTATACCGGCTGTAATCATCTATGAAATGTATGTAAAACCGAAAACCACCTACGGAATGCACTGGTGATGGCCCCCATAAATCGGTATGCACTAATTCAAGAGGTGAAGTAGCATGAGACATAGATTTAGGAAAAGGCAACAACTTAGATTTTCCAAATTGACATGCTTCACAAAAGAAGTTTTGGGAATCAACATCAACGTTGTAGTTAAGCAGTATATTCTGTAAAACTCTATTACTGGGATGTCCTAGTTTATAATGCCAAGTCTTGAAGTCTTGTTGTTGTTTTGCTGTTACGGTTGCTGTGTTTGCTTGGGCTTGCCCTTGTTCCTTCTTCTTCTTCCAATCATCCATCGGATAGAGACCTTGGATTGACCTCCCTTGTGCTACTTGTTGCCCTGTCCTCTTGTCCTTCACCACACAAGCATCATTAGTGAATGCAACTACTACTGGATTATCCTTCGTTAATTTGTGAACACTCAATAAGCTTTTAGTGGCAGAAGGTACAATTAAAATATCTTTGAGTGTTAAATTTGAGTGCGGTAGAGAAGTCGTGCCAGTGCCAATTATGCTGGCCTTTTCTCCAGTGCAAGTGGAAAGATATTGTTTACCTGTGGGAGAGAAATGATCAACTTGTGCAGGATTTGGTGTCACGTGATATGAAGCACCACTGTCCATATACCATGAGGGGTCATCGACCGTATGAGGTTCCGCGTAAAAAGCTGAAGGTGGATGATTGGTTTGTGTTGATGGTGGGTGAAAATTTCTATCAAACCTGTGATAGCAGTTTAGTATCGTATGTCCAGGTTTCTCGCACAGGTAACAAAAGAAACGTCCACCACTGTTACTATACCCTCCTTTCCGTCCACGAGATCTACCACGGCCTCGTCCACCACGTGAACCACGCCAAGAGGATTTCTCAGAGAAATGCTTCTGACTGTTATTAGCAGAATCTGATCCCACTTGTTGAGCCACATTCGCCGATGGTTGAATAGTTAACGATGAGAAGTGATTGAGTTGCTCCAGCCTACTTTCGAACGCTAATAATGCTGACTGTGTTTCAACCCACGTTAAATCAGTTTGATCAATTAGCTTAACTACAATGGGATTGTAGTCTGCGTCCAAACCATTCAGCGTATGTAGAATGAGGTCATCCGTAGCAACTGGAGCTCCAGCTAACGTGAGTTGATCTGAGATGCTCTTCATTTTTGCTAAATATTCTTCCATCTTCATACTGTTTTTCCTAGTTTGGTGGAGTTTCGACTTGAACACCATCACCCTGGACTTCATAGATGCACACATAAGTTCTTTTGCTCATATCCAAAGTTCTCGAGTAGTTTGACAGTGAAGAAGTTGAGAACCAACCTGGCAACCTCCAGACTCATGGTGTTGCGCAACCACCCTACAAGAAGTCTATCGACTGAGAACCATTCCTCAAATGCTGGATTTGGAGTGACTTCCGTTCCAGAAGTGACGAGGCGAGGGGGCGTTGCACTGGTCCCATTAATGTGGGATACAAGTAGGTTGCCTTCAATCAACGGGAGGACAACAAACTCCCAAACCAGATAGTTACTCCTATCCAACTTGATAGATGTAGTCTGGCTGGATGAGTTGAATAGTGTGTATGTTCTGGATGAAGGAGACAAAGACGTTTGCGTTGAGGTCGCAGAAGAAGCGGCTGAGGAAGACATTGTTGCGTGATGATCAGCAAGCCATGCTAAATGAATTTGACGCTCTACAAAGAAACAAAACATGGGTTCTTGTACCATACGATGACACCCAGAAGCTCGTTGACTGCAAATGGGTCTTTAAGACTAAGTTCAAAGCAAATGGATCTCTTCTGAAGCACAAAGCACGACTCGTGGCAAAGGGATACCAACAAGCTCCTAGAGTAGATTACGGAGAAACCTTCAGCCCTGTGGTTAAAGCTACAACTATTTGAATTATGCTTACCATAACCGTAACTTTCAACTGGGAAATAAAGCAATTAGACGTGAACAATGCGTTCCTTCGTGGCTACCTTCAAGAAGATGTTTATATGAAGCAACCGGAAGGCTTCTGTGATCCACAACGTCCACAGCATATATGTAAGCTTGTGAAAGCAATTTATGTACTCAAACTAGCACCCCGTGTTTGGTTTGATCGACTAAGATTCACTCTTCAGAAATGGGGCTTTCAAAATGCCAAAAGTGATATATCCTTGTTCTATCTTCACACTGACAAACTTTTTGTGCTAGTTTTGGTCTATATGGATGGCATTTTGGTGACTGGTAATGACTCACATTATCTTGAAGCTTTTGTTCGTAAGCTTAATTCTAACTTTGCTTTGAAGGATTTGGGTCTTTTATATTACTTTCTGGGAGTTGAAGTTCAACGAGACAATACTGGCACCTACTTGAATCAAGGGAAGTACACATTAGATGTACTGAAGCGCTTCAACATGGCTAATTGTGTTGTTGTGCCGACTCCTATGGTAGCTGGGCGAAAATTCTCGAGTCAAGATGGTCCTCTCATGACTGATCCTTCTCTCTACCGCAGAGCAATAGGGTCTCTT
>JAOTAZ010000005.1:35931871-35948523 GCA_025629785.1 Erythroxylum oxycarpum
TTTTCTGAATTCTCGTATGAAAATAGTAAGATTGAAAATTCAAAGTTAAGAGAGAGTTAAGAGTTAAGAGTTGAGAGAGAGTGTTGACATAGCTGATTTATATTGGTTCACCTCAAACCGTGGGTTACGTCCAGTCCTCAGAGATCTTTATAAGATTTCACTATCTTTCACAACGTTACAAGTATTCTTTGATACTGAACCTCTTCAGGTCTCTTACAATAAGTATTCTTTCACACTTAGCCTCTTCAAGCTATCTGCTTTTCTTTCGACTGAAAGAGTTTTTGAGCTTTTGTTACAGAAAGTGATCGCTCTAGTTTTTTACACAATAAGATTTCTTAACTCGCTAAGCTTCTACAGTCTTCGACTCCAACTCGTATTTATAGCCTTCATCTTCAACTGCTTCTTTTTTCTTGTTTCTTGATCTTTCAAGACTCAGTTATTCAGTTGAGTTCTGTAACTAACTCAATCTGATTATTAAACTGATGTGGTATCAGTTCTTCCGTCTCACTTCATTCCGTCTGATTTTTATTTTGCGCCTTTCGTCTCACTTTTGGTTCGCGCTTCCATCTGATTTTCTATAGTCTAACTTTTATCTTTGCGCTTTCGTCTGATTTTCTATCGTCTGACTTTTATCTTTGCGCTTCCCTTTCGTCTGAGTATTGCTTTGCTCCTTCCATCTCATATTCTTCTGCTTCCGTCTGACTCTTTTCTTTAATTATTATTTGTTTTTCATCAAAATAATTTACGTAAATTCATTTTGGTCTTAACATTTTATTTATCTTTCCATAGTCCCTAATGAATCTCCTATCACAACCAATAAGGATAAGAAACCCCTTTAGTGATTTTACAATTTATGGATAAACTAACTTACTATGGCTTCCACCTTCCTTAGATATATGGTAACCCCTAGAGACAAAATTATATGGCTTAAATACCTACTTGAAGTTGTCTAAAGGAACACTTTTTCTTTTTACTGAAAAGCTAGTGCTCTTCCAATTTTTGGGACATAAGCTGCAAGTGCTTTATATGCTCTTCTAAGCTCCTACTGTATATAAGGATGTCATCATAAAAGTACTATCACAAATTTCCTTAAGAACTTGGCTGAAATGTCATTCATTAATATCTAAAAAATTATTGGAGCATTAATAAGGTCGAAGGGAATTACAAGAAATTTATAGTGTCTATAGTGTATATTACAGGCTATTTTATGGACATCTTCCACACATATTCAAATCTAGTGGTAACTATACTATAGATCTAACTTGGTAAATATAACAACAACATTCACATCATCCAACAAGTCTTCAATCATAAGGTGTGGAAAACTTTTTTTTAATAGTTATCTAATAATGTCTTTTTGTAGTCAATACATATATGCATTGTATTATCTTCTTTTTCGCTAATAGAACTGGGGGTGTGAAAGGGCTCTATCATGGTTGCATTATGCCTTGAGTTAAAAGGCCTAAATTTGCGTTTAGGTGGAGGTTTACGAGTTGTGAGTCAAAATGATGGGAATTTTATAGTCATGGGATCTACGTAGGGGAAATTCAGTTATTTCAAAAAAAGGCCTAAATATTAGGTTATTAATTGTCTGATGGGTTTTTGTGTTTCTAAGGTATTAGGCTCAGCATTAATACTACTAATTTGGGCTAACCATTCATCTTCATATGTGTCCAATATGTCTATACCTATAATATACAAGGAGCCCCAATTTGTGGTTTCCTATAAATGCATTGTACTCCCTTGATAATCAAACTGTATATTCAAAACTTAAAATCAAACATAATTAGGCTTACCACCTTAAGCCAATCAACCCTTAGGACTATATCACACCCACTAAGATTAACTAACCTAATATCTACAATAAATTTTGTATCTTGCATTTGTCGCTCAAATTGGTAGCATTCTAGGCAACTCACTATCTTGTTACCATTTGTTACAGTTATTATTAAAGGATACATTTTAACTGGTGCTAGCCTAGTATTCTCTAATGCTTTTTGGTTGATGAAACTAAAGCTACTAATTCTTCCCCTTGAAAATTTCCTTAATCCAAATTATGGTTCGTGGCATTCATCATTAATTCACATTTAGTGCATACTTCCTCCTGCCTAAGCTCTGTCACTATCTCATTAGTAGCCTTTAGGTCTTCTCCTCTTCACCCTCAATATGGTGCAAGGTTTTGCCTTAGCACTAGTGTCCTAAGCTCTATTTTTCCCAAGCCTAGCCTAATCAAGCCTAACACAAGTCAACAAGCTTAATCTGAGTTGACTAGGCTTCAAACTGGCTTAGAATTTTTTAAAAAAATTTAGGCTTAGGCTTTGTAGCCTAGCCTAAAGCCCAAAGTCCTAATAACTCATATAGATCTTGTTTGAATGATATCATTTTCAAAAATAATAGATGATTGAGTTTTTCTAATTAAAATGATGTTGTTTAGCTTAATAACAAAATGATGATATTTTCAAAATCACTAAACTTTGTTTCACTTGCTCCTCCTCTCATCTAGTCACTTTAGCATAATTATAAAATAAAATCACTAAATAGTAAACCCTTTTCTCCTCACTACTAGTAGTGAGTCACCTCCTCTTCTAATGCTCCCTTTCTCTTACTCTACCGCTAGTATGCCTCCTCTAGTGCTCTACCACTTGCTTGTTATTCCTTCTAATTACTGCCTATTCTTGTGAAGTCCTCCTTGCTGTCAGTTTCCTAGAAGTCCCCCTTGCCACTAATGCTTCACTGCTTGCTCCTTCCATTCCTTGTCAATATTCTAAGAAGGTATAATATTGATGTTGAGTTTGATTTGAATTGATTTAAATGATCATATGATTTAGTTTTTAGTGAATATAATGGATAATGTCTATCTATTATACTGATTATATACATGTACCTAATATCTATTTTAAGTAACCACAACCACAACTAGAAAAAATAGCAATTTAGTCAACCATTCACAAAATGCAATCATATAAAATCTTAAAGAAGTGGTACAGGGATTCTTAAAGATGTGTTACGATATATATTAGGGATACATATCCTCCTTTTATTATTTCTTAATTTGACTAAAATAAATATATAGAAGACTTAACCTTATAATCGAAGATAAAAATTATACCTTTAGTATATATTTATATGTAGGAATTATAGTGCATTTATATTAATGTAAAAGTGCTAAAACTTGTCATAGATAATTTAAAACTAACTTAATTTGTCTAATTATAATTTAAAGGGAACTTGTAGATGCATAAGATCCTTTATCAATATGACTCACTTTTTAAACTCTTTTTATTTTTTTCTTTTATGTTTATCTTTGCAAGACTTCTCTTTACATTTGTATTTTATGAAGTCTTAACTAAATTATTCCTATTTTTATGCTAAGAAAATGAAATATATTTTGCTAAGGGGATATGTCAACTAAAGATATAATTAATATATAGATTCTATTATGTAGAATTGAGATGATTAAAAGTGATATATATGTCTTGCTTCGCATATAATTTGGTTATGCATATTTAAAAATTGTGTGATTTGTTTATGCTTGAAGCTTAAGTATATAAACTTTTATTATTTGTTGAGGAATAGGATCAAACATTATGATATGAATTTTTTAAATGTGGAATCCATTTAAAACTTCTAAATGTTGAGTTTCTTATGTTCTTTTAAGGAAAGTTTACTTATTCACTTATAGTAATCATTCTAGAAGATCATATATGTTAGATAATATCATGCATCATATATGTTGAAAGAACCACTCATACATCATACATGTTAGATATTTATTATGTTTCTTTGGTTGATTATTTTATACGGATGAGCATATTCTTTCAGTGGAGAGTTTTAATTTAGTACCTAACAGTGTACCAATGGAGAGTTATAGTCTAATACCTATTAATAACAAAGTGAAGGAATGGTCTAGGATGAAGGAATAAATTTATTTAGAATTGATGTTTAGAATCACTTCATCAAGACTAGTTCAAAGGATGGAGTTAAGAAGGTCAAATGCAAGTATTACTATAAAATGTTAAGCAAACGTTCTAAAGGTCAAACCTCTCATTTAAAGAGACATATGGAATCATGCAACAGAAGGAAGATAGTATTAAAAGGTAAAATATTTTTTATCCATAACCTAATGAAAGGGAAGAGTGAAATGACTGTCACAGGTTATAATAGTAACAATTTAAAGTTTTTATTAGCTAAGTTTATCATTAGTGATGAACAACTATTCTCAATTGTCGATAGCAAGAACTTCAGGATGTTGCTCACCTTACTTTAACTAGTCTTTAAGATCTTAACTTAAAATCCTAAAAAGAAAGACATTTTCAAGATTTACAAAGATTAAAAGCATTTGATATTAAAGATATTATTAAGCATCCAAGGATGAGAAGCCACCATATTATTTATGTGGTTGGTTAACAACCAACATAAAGGTTATATGATGGTGATGGCATACTATATTAAAAATAGTCTAACTTTGTGCAGTCGACTCTTCAGGTAAATAATATTATTTAATTTTGTTATCATTTATTTATTAATTATGTTATAATTGATATTTATTCATATAAATGAGCAGTTTATTTATGTGTTAGTGTCATACACAAATGAAATGTTGACAATCATAATGGTTAAGAGCTTAATGAATTGGAACATTTACACCAAGCTCTCAAACATAACTTTGCATAAATGTAGCACAAATAATGTTATGATCAAAAAATTAAAGAACAACTTACAGGTTGGGAGCTTGTTGATTAGTGAAAGGTTATTCCATATCCATTATTTCATGTATATCATAAATTTTGATAGTGCAGGGTAGATTGGAGGTAATAAAGGAAGTGATAGAGACAATTTGGCATAGAATGTTGGAGTGCAACACCTAAAAAAGTTAAAAATTTTGAAGAAATTGTACAATAACTATGCATTCCATGCACAAAGAAGTTAGTTTTGGATTGTTCAACTAGATGAAATTCAACATTCAAGATGTCGGAGTTAACAACCAAATATATATAATCATTTATTAAGTTTCATAAAGAGATCCTCAATATACTTTTTTGTTGATAGAAGAGCAATGAGAATTAGCTACAACAATTTGGGCAAAGTTGGTTATTTTTCATAATGTTAGTGAGATGTTTTCAGGAATGAAACATCCAACTTCACACATTTGCTTTAACTACATGTGTGAGATCACACAAGCATGTTCTAGTTGGATTTTAAATTCTAACCATATTAAAGCAAATAATGAAGAAATTTGATTCTTATTGGTCTATGATATGATATACTGTGGCAATCACTTTTATGCTAGACTTGGGATATAAGATGGAGGGGTTATATTGTTATCATCAAAATTATTATGGTGATCGGGTTTAAGCATATATTGATATCATCAAAGTTTTAGTATATTTGTTAATGATTATCAATTAATATTTGACAAAGATCATAATCACAGTAGTTTAGTTTCAATATCATCTTCATCTTCATCTCCATCTATTATTAATATAACAAATGAAGGTTTAAGTCCTAGATTTGAAGAATTCATTCAGGAAAAAAAAAGTTATAACTTTTATAGCAAGATGAAGTTGGAAAACTATTTAGAGGTTGATATTGTAACCTTAGTTGAAAAGATGTAATTCAACATATTATCATGGTGAAAGTTATATAAAGGTTAATATCAAACTTATATAAAGGTGATCTTCCAATCATCCAAGCAATTGTATGAGACCTTATAGCAATTCTAATATCTATTATTTCTTTGGAGTTTTTTCTTGGAACTAGCAGTTGGATAATGAGTCCTCATCATACTCAACTTCATTATAAGACTACAGAAGCCTTAATATGTTCCTAAAAGTTGAATAGGTGATGAAAATATCCAATGTAAACTATATTCTTTATAATTTGTTAGTCTTTTTTGCCTTAATAATTTTAAGGGTTTAATTTACAAGACCCTTATGATTTAATAAACTATCATTATATCCTCTAACTTTCAAAAACTATCAAAAGTCTCCCTTATGATTTTGATTTTCTACACTTGTTACCTCTACCATCAAACATCAATTAAGAGCCCTAACTCCCTAACAAAAAATGTTGTCATCTTTTTAATATGGCAGTACTGGTGGTACTACTATGCCACTTAACCAATTACGTCGTGTGGGTTGAATAATCCATATGCCATTTAGCTTCAAAAATCATCATTTACCGTATTACACATAATTTCAAATGAAGTAGAGAAAAGAATGGAAACTGAATGAAAAGATAGGTGGAATATTGGGGGGAGATTGAAATATAATGTATAGCTAAGGTTCATCAATTTATTTACTAGAGACTAAAAACCATTGAAATGCAATTGGGGGAAAAACTTGGATTAGTTATTTCAATCATTAGAGAGGAGAAATCAATAAAGAGAAGACGAGTTTACTAGTGAGCATGTTTAATTATTATTGCCCTTTTTTAATCATTGTAAAATTTCCCTTATTAATGTTTTTGTATCCCAATTCATTTTAGTTGCATGCACCATTCTTAATGTTTTTCACAATCAATTGGCTATGTCAGGACTGTAAAATATCACTAAGAAACTTGACATATAAATTTTGCTCATTTCCTTTCATAATTTAAGCCTGTACTTTTGTACATTCAAAATAACCAATTGTGTGTATTTACATGATAATAATTGTATACATAATATCATTTAACAATTTTATTCCTCGTGACATGGTACTTGTCCTTTGTTTTAGGAACTTTTTTCCAAGTAAAAGAGTAGGCCTATATGTATATAGAAGATGAGCCTTTTTAATCTCTTACAATTGGTGCAAAAAGATTTATTTTCCTATTACAATCACAAAAGGCCCAATCTTAGCATTAAGTTTTACACCATTCAACAAGTTTAACCGTTCATTTTAGAGAGAACACTTAAGACCCTAACATGTAGAAAATGTTAAAATTTGACCTCACCGTAATGAAATTAATAACAACTATCAGTTAAGTGCCAAGTCAACACTAATATGGCACTTTTTAATAATTTTTATTTTATTTGTGAGCTTACAACGTACCAAGGTGATACTATTTTTTAAAAATATTAAAATGTTATTTTATTTATATATGTGAGACCTACTGTAACATCCCACCCCCGACGGGAAGGGTAGAATAGTAATTTGGCATAGGATAAAAGTGATTGGGCTTAATTAGGACTGTTCATGCATACTGGTATTGGTAAACAGTGAAATTTGTGCACATGAAAATAACTGTACATGCATTTATGACATTCCCGGTATTTGGGCCTAAACGAATTTTGATTATGAATAATGTGGTATTTATGTTTGAAAACAGAAGTATGAGAAAGTATCATATCAGTTTTGTCTTGTTGTATATAGTATTTTGGGTTAAGTGTTCAGAGTGATGTACAGACTGAGAACACTAACAGTTGTATAAATTACTAAGTTTGATGAAATAAAATGGAACATAGTTTGGTTTAAAAAGTTTCAATTGCATATTAATGTTTTAATTATTGTGATGCCATAGGGAGTATAGTGGTGGTTGTCTGTAGTGTTCTCTTATCGTAGGATATGTACCGGAATGACCTACGGGCGTTCCGGTGGGTACTCTATAGTAAGGGGACGCTACAGAAATAGCTTAACCGTAACTTGGCATTGAAATTCCTTTAAACTGATGTAAAAAAACTAGCCCTTCATGTCTATTTTTATGCTCCAAGAGTGGGTCATCTTACTGTTCATAATGAGACACATAAAAATTTAGGAGATTTTTGGTTCGGTGGCTGGCGCTCATTGTGCTGCTTTTACTCTCTCTGTTTTTTTTGCCTCTGTTGATTTATTCCTCCAGCCCTTACCATCTATTTTTGTGCCGTATTGTAGCAGTTGACGTGGAGAATAAGTTTTGCTCCTTTAAAACCCTCCTGCCTCTGCTTCTACGTGTGTGCTCTTCCTCTTTTCTGCGCCGACCCTATTCATGACAAGACAAATAAACATTTTATGCTTTTAAACTTAACCAAATGTCCTACCAAGTTATAAGCTAGTGGAACATTTGTGATTGTTGAGTTTGTGGATATACAAAATTTTAAGTGTGTGGGTGTACATATGTGAGGGTTGGTTAATGTTGGGATAGTTTGTTATGTCTTATCATTGAATTTCTCATATTGATGTAGTTTATTTAAACCTTTATATGGAAAACAAAGAAAGAAAAAAACAAAGAAAAAAAGGGAAAAGAAAAGAAAAAAAGAAGAAAAGAAAAAATTGTTTAAAATAAATGTATCAAGGAGGAATTGCATATGTATTGAAAAGTTGTCTATAGTTTATGCATCTTCCTAGAGTTGTAATGAATGTGTTATTTGAGTTTGTTGAATATGAGGTAGAGGTTGGCTTAGAAGGTTCACTCTTGTGATATCATTGTCATAAATTTTTATGAGTGATTCCTTCAACTTGGTATACGCTTCATGTGGTTTGTGTGTGAAAGCTCAATGGTGTTACGAAATACAAATGTTGCATTTGTCATAGTTGACAGTACCTAGTTTTTGATGAGTGTTGCTTTGTTTCACTAGCTTTGATGACTTTCATGCTACTTGACCCACATTATATCTCACCTTACCTTTTCGCATATTACAACCCTAAAAAGTCCTTTGATTCATTATTTTGCATGTGAACATTAGTGGTGGAGACATGAAATGATATGCAAAGCTGTGAATTGTTATGATCATGAATGGTGTTGAATGTACCCATGAATATATTTTAGTTAAACACATTTTCCGAGTCTACCATTAGATTGCTTAGTTTTTGAAGATATTGAATGTTGATAGATCAGGAGTAAAAGCTTGGAATGTTGATTTCTTACTATGATTTTTGAAAGTTATTTGCTTGTAATTATATAGTCTTGGAAAAATATGGAAATTAAGCCAATGTTTTGGGCCAATGAGCTTAATTTTGATGTTTTGCCTAAGGATGGACAAAAGCTAAGTGTGGGGGAAATTGATGTATGTTTAATTGTTTATATATTTAATCATTTATGCTTAGCGATTAATGATATGAACATGTTTAAGATACTCACTTTAATTTATATATTTTAGGTACAATTTGGAAGCAAAGAAATTAAAGTTAGTCAAAAGTACCCCATTTGGGACGTTTTTTGAAGATCAATACCCGCTTGTATTCATGGAGTGAGATAAAGAAAATTAAAAGACGAAAAATGGAAGACAAAGAAGAAGAAAAATTAAAAGTTCTTGTTTTAAAAAAAGAACTGAGTTTGGTGAAAATGCTGCATTGAAGCAGCATCTAACACTGCGTTTAAGCAGTGTTGTGTGCAACGCAGTTGCGCGTTTGACGCACAACGCAGACAGCATCTGCGTCGTGGCTGTAAAAAGGAGAGCACAAACGATTTAAGGGACGCAGACCGTTATTCGTCCCATCAAGAAGCGAGAGTAGAGGAGCAAAATAGCGCAGCACAATGTAAGCGTAACCATCAGGTGTGAGTAGCGTGGGCTACGAACGACTGTGTCTGCCGCTTGACTGGAGCTTGCCAGAACAGGCGTGAAGAGCTAGTTTCTGACAAAGAGCCATGAAAAGCTAGGTATTCCGACACCAGTTTGAAGGCGACATTGATATTGATGACTCGGGTTAAATATTTTTTTATTATTTTGTTGTTTCTTTCTCTTATTGGGAATTGATTGTGTTATCCTATATTAATTGAATTGGGATTTGTGTATAGATAATCAGATTTTCATTATTATTCAGTTATTTGTATATAAACTCATTGGGTATTGTGATTTGATAATTTTAATGTGTTCATTAAATTGCTAATTGCAAACCCATTACTAGAATTTTGATATAATCCGTAACTGTTATGTTGAAATTAATGTGTAGCGACTAATGATTCGTAATTATTAGGGATAACATGACCTAGGTTAAATTATGCATCGTATGTTGTTGTTTCCTTGATTAATCAGTTTTTCTAATTCGTAATGTTGCTACCTAATTAAATCTAGAGATCGTATCCTATGTTATTCGGTGGTCAGGTTTAATTAACGATCGTATCTTTATTAAACAAAACCTAAAGAAAAACTCGCGATAATTTTTAACCTACGATTAATAATTGCTAGAAGAGGTTAAAGAACAACAAATTAATAAATTATGCTTAATTAGGGTATAGATTGAGATTGAGCTAAAGAATTGAGCCCTTACCGAATTTTCCACTTTTTATCATTTTTTGCATTTTTTCTTTAATTTGTTTTTATTAGTTAGTTTTATTTTATTTTCTTCTTTCAAAATCCCAAACCCCATTAAGTATAAACACCGGTTAATTTCATTTCATAAACTTTACACACATTCTCTATGGGATCGATCTAGATTCACCACTGCTATAGCAGTAGATCTAGTTAATTTATTTTGACTAGCGCAACGACGTGTGGTCAAATTTTGAGAAATTGATGTGTTTTTAATTTTTGATATATTTAATCATTTATGCTAGTAATTAATAATATGAAAATGCTTAAGATACTTACTTTAATTTATATATGATTTTAGGTAAAATTTGGAAGCAATGATTAAAGTGAGTTAAAAGTACGACATTTGGAACTTTTTCTAATATCAATACCCGCTTTTCTTCATGAAGTGAGATAAGGAAAATAAAAAGGCAAAAAATGGAAGAAGAAGAGAAGAAAAATTAAAAGAGCTTGCTTAAAAAAAGGAATTGAGTTTGGTGAAAATGCTGCATTGAAGCAGCATTGTGCACAACGCAGTTTTATGTTTAACGCACAACGAAAACGCTGCGTTGAAGTAGTGCCCAACGCTACGTTTAACAAGTGTTGTGCGCAACGCACAAGCTATTTGTTATCTGCGTGAAACGCAGTATGGCCGTAAAAAGGAGAGCACAGAGAATTTAAGTGATGCAGACCCTTATTTGTCCAATCAAGCAGCGAGAGGAGAGGAGCAAAATAACACAGCACTGTGGAGGCGCATGCATCAGGCATGAGTGGCGTGGGCTACGGACAACTGTGTTTACGGCTTGGCTGGAGCTTGCGAGAAGAGGCATGAAGAAAATGACAACGCAACAGTGGAGTTAGACCAGCTGAAAGGACATTTAATTGTCCCATCAGCTACAATAAAGGGTTAGCAATAAGGAGTTTTTGGTAAGACATAAAGATGGGGGCTAAAGCATTTTTTCGACAAAAATCTATAAAGAGCTAGACATCTCGACACCGGTTTGGAGGCGATATCGACGCCGATGATTCGGGCTAAGTATTTTTTATTATTTTGTTGCTTCTTTCTTTCATTAGGAATTGATTGTGTTATCTTATGTTAATTAAATTGGGATTTGTGTATGGATAATCGAATTTTCGTTATTATTCATTTATTCGTGTATAAATGCATTGGGTATTGTGATTTGATATTTTTAATGTGTTCATTGGATTGCTAATTGCAAACCCATTTCAAGAATTTCGATATTATCTGTAATTGTTATGTTGAAATTCATGTATAACGACCAATGATTTGTAATCATTAGGGATAACATGACCTAGGTTAAATGACGCATCGTATGTAACTATTGCCTTGATTAATTAGTTTTCTTAATTCGTAATGCTGCTGCCTAGTTAAATCTATAGATCGTATCCTAGGTTATTCGGTAGTTAGGTATAATTAATGATCGTATCTTGATTAAAGAAAACCTAAGAGAAAACTTGGGTTAACTTTTAACCCATGATTAATAATTGTTAGGATAGGTTAAAGAACAACAAATTAATAAATTATGCTTGATTAGGGTATAAGCCGAGATTGAACAAATGAACAGAATCCCTACAGAATTCCCCTATTTTTATCATTTTTGCACGTATTCTTTAATTTGTTTTTATTAGTTAGTTTTATTCTATTTTCTTGTTTCAAAATCTAACCCCCCCCCCCAATTAAATGTAAACACTGGTTAATTTTATTTCATAAACTTTACACACACTTTCTGTAGGATCAACCAAAACTCATCACTGCTATAGTAGTAGGTCTAGTGTAAACACTGGTTAATTTCATTTCATAAACTTTACATACACTTTCTGTAGGATCGACCAAGACTCATTACTGCTATAGTAGTAGGTCTAGTTAATTCATTTTGACTAGCGTAACGACATGCGGTCAATTTTTGGGAAATTGATGTGTGTTTAATTGTTGATATATTTAATCACTTATGCTTAGCGATTAATGATATGAAAATACTTAAGATACTCACATTAATTTATATATGATTTTAGGTATAATTTAGAAGCAAAGAAATTAAAGTGAGTCAAAAGTACCTCATTTGGGACATTTTTCGAAGATTAATACCTGCTTGTCTTCATGGAGTGAGATAAAGAAAATTAAAAGGCAAAAAATAGAAGGCAAAGAAGAAGAAAAATTAAAAGTGCTTGCTTAAAAAAAAGAATTGAGTTTGATGAAAATGCAGCGTTGGACACTGCGTTTAAGCAGCATTGTGTGCAACGTAACTGTGCGTTTAACGCACAACGAAAACACTACGTCGAAGCAGCGTTCAACGCTACGTTTAACCAGTGTTGTGCACAATGCACAAACTGTTTGCGTAACGTAGACAGCGTCTGCATTAAACACAGCGTGGCCGTAAAAAGGAGAGCGCAGAGGATTTAAAGGACATAGACCCTTATTCGTCCCATCAAGAAGCGAGAGTAGAAGAACAAAATAGCGCAACATAGTGGAGGCGTAAGCATCAGGCGTGAGTGGCATAGGTTATGGACGGCCATGTCTGCGGCCTGGTTGGAGTTTGCGAGAAGAGGCGTGAAGACAATGGCAATGCTACAGTGGTGTTGGACCAGCTGAAGGGACATTTAATTGTCCCATCAACTACAGTAAAGGTATAACAATAAGGAGTTTTCGGTAGGACTTTAAGAGGGGGGCTGAAGCATTTTTCTGACAAAGACCCATAAAGAGCTACACATCTCGACAACGGTTCGGAGGTGACATCGATGCTGATAACTTGGGTTAAGTATTTTTTATTATTTTGTTGCTTTTTTCTCTCATTAGGAATTAATTGTGTTATCCTATATTAATTGAATTGGGATTTATGTATGGATGATCGAATTTTTGTTATTATTCGTTATTCGTGTATAAACCCATTGGGTATTGTGATTTTATAATTTTAATGTGTTCATTGAATTGATAATTGCAAACCCATGGCTAGAATTTTGATATAATCCGTAATTGTTATGTTGAAATTCATGTGTAGCGACTAATGATTCCTAATCATTAAGGATAACATGACCTAGGTTAAATGACGCATCGTATGTAGTTGTTGCCTTGATTAATCGGTTTTTCTAATTTGCAATGCTACTGCCTTATTAAATCTAGAGATCATATCCTAGGTTATTCAGTGGTTAGGTATAATTAATGATCGTATCTTGAATAAACAAAACCTAAGAGAAAACTCGGATTTATTTTTAACCCACGATTAATAATTGCTAGCAGAGGTTAAAGAACAAAAAATTAATAAATTATGCTTGAGTAGGGTATAGACCAAGATTGAACCAAAGAACTAGGTCCCTACTGAATTCTCCACTTTTTATCATTTTTTGCATGTTTTCTTTAATTTGTTTTTATTAGTTAGTTTTATTTTATTTTCTTCTTTCAAAGTCCAACCCCCATTAAGTGTAAACACCGGTTAATTTCATTTCATAAACTTTACACACACTCTCTGTAAGATCGAATTAGACTCACCACTACTATAGTAATAGGTATAGTTAATTTATTTTGACTAGCGTAACGACGTGCGGTCAAAATTTGACGTCGTTTCTGGGGACTGCAGTGTTTTACTTTTTTGTGTGTGATTTAATTGGTGTTTTGTATATATTTGTTTGTGATTAATTTCTTTTATGTTATTTTGTGATCTTTTCATTTTTATTTTGTGTTTAAAGAAAATTCGTTGTGAATGGATTTTGGCCAGCCAAGGCCCAAAGCGGACAATATCTGTAAGCAGGTGATCTAAGATGTTACAGATGGTATCAGAGCCAGTACCCGACCTGATGTGCTAGCGTAGGACTTTGGGCCCTAAAGAGGGTTGGGCCCTAAGAGGGGTGGAGAGTGTGAGATCCTACATCGGTTGGAGAGGGGAACGAAGTATGCCCTATAAGGGTACAAATACCTTTCTCTTACAGACGCATTTTCCATGGCCTAATGCACCAAATCCCATTGGAACTCCGAGGTTAAACATGCTTGGGTGAGAGTAGTTCTAGAATGGGTGACCTCCTGGGAAGGCCTCGGGAAAAGCAAAACCGTGAGGGCTTGGCTAGGCTAAGGTCCAAAGTGGATAATATCTATAAGCGGGTGACTTGGGATGTTACAAGTGGTATCAGAGCCAAGGTTTTGTATTTTCAAAAGTGTTATTTTCGTTTTCAAAAAGTTCATGAGCCTTAGGATTCGAGTCTGGGTTTCGAAAGTCTTTGGTCAAGAAGTTAGGTCTCGGATCGTTAAGTTGACATCTTTAATGGTCGGTTAATTTTCACCTCGATCAAAGTACTTGTCAACATTCGTTGGGATATTTGGGATATCAGATAAGCTAGGTTTAATTAGATCTATTTTATTAAACAATGTCTTTCTCTTTGATTTTGTAGAGATAACATTCCCCCATCTATTTGATCAGTCAAGTAAGAATTTTGAGGATTACAGTTTTTAAAGGGGGGAGAGTTGTAATATCCTACCTCCTAAACTTGTTAAGAGATTAAGATGTTAGATTGAGTCAGATGAGTTATTTTAGAAAATATTGCAAGACAGTGTATACACTTATTTGACATGTTCTGAGATAGGAAAGGTTTTTACTAATCATGATATAATTGTGTATTAATTTTGTCTTGAATTTTGTTTTGATGGATTTTAATTAGTGAATTGGGAATAAGTGACAAATGACTCAGTTAAATGGATGACAAGTGGCTTGAGTTTAATTGTGACAAGTGGCCCTTTTAAGTTTACGAAAAATGGCACTTTAGAATTGTGACATGTGTAGCCTTACAAGTAGTGACATATGGAGCCTTAAAATGAGTAACATGTGGAGCCTAAAGTAAGTGACACATGGACCAATGAAATGGTGACACATGGATTAGTTTGACCTTTTTGAATTTTCTAAAGAAAATGGATGAAAAGGTAATAGAAGTAAGAGTGAAGGTCTGTCATAAGGTTAGAAGAGAGATATCGCGCCAAGGTTGACTGTTTTAAGAAAGAGGTGGAGTTTGAACCTCAAGATGGAGTCCCAATTAAATTTACTAGTGACCGACGAGAACTAATGAGTTAGTTAATATCGGTAATCAAGGCTAAGAGGTTGATTCGTTAGGGATGCCAGGCATTCCTTGCATATGTGATTGACATTTTGGCACAAAGGGTTGAATTGGGTGATGCCCTTAATATGCGGGAGTTCCCCAATATTTTCCGGAGGAGCGATATGGATTGCCACTTGATCGGAAATTTGATTTCACTATTGACTTGGTCATGGGGACGACACCAATATTTATACCACTGTATCACATGTCACCAATAGAATTGAAATAATTGAAGATTTAATTACAAGAGTTGATGGATAAGGGCTTCATCAGATCAAGTCATTCACCATAGGGAGCACCAGTATTGTTTGTCCAAAAAAAAAAAGAGATAGGACCCTCCGCTTATGTGTTGATTATCGACAATTAAACATGGTTACCATCAAGAATAAATATCCATTTCCCAGGGTCAATGACTTGTTGAATCAGTTAAGAGGAACTAAAGTATTCTCAAAGATAGATATGAGGTTTGGGTACTATCAGTTGGAGAATAAAAAGAATGATGTGTATATGACTGCCTTCCAGACGAGGTATGGACACTATGAATTTTTGGTAATGTCATTCGGATTAACAAATGCACCTGCGGTATTTATGGATTTCATGAACAAGGTGTTCCCTCTTTATTTAGATCAGTTTGTCATAGTTTTCATTGATGACCTCCTGATTTATTCTACGAATGAAGAGGAGCATGCTAGACATCTTTGAATAGTGTTACAAATACATCGCAAAGACAGTTGTATACGAAGTTTTTCAAAATGTAAATTTTGGCTAAGGGAGATCGGATTCCTTCGGCAAGTGGTATCAGAGTTAGTTCCCGACCCGATGTGCCAGCATAGGACGCTGGGCAGTAAAGAGGGCAGGGCCCTAAAGGGGTTGGAGAATGTGAGATCTCACATCGGTTAGAGATGGGAACGAACTATGCCTTATAAAGGTATGGATACCTCTCCCTTACAAACGCGTTTTCAATGGCCCAATGGACCAAATCCCATCAGAACTCTGAGGTTAAATGTGCTCGGGTGAGAGTAGTTCTAGGATGGTTGACCTCCTGGGAAGGCCTTGGGAAAAACAAAACTATGACGGCTTGACTAGGCTAAGACTCAAAGCGGACAATATCTGTAAGCTGGTAAACTGGGATGTTACTGCTATTCGACAAGAAAACTTTCTCCAAGTATTAGCTATTTCCTTTTTCTTATTTGTTGAAAATTAATTATCACTAACTTCGAAAGATCATAACTTTCAATTCCGATATCAAAAACTGTCATACTTAATGGCGACATAAAGCTTTCAACAGAAGTTACAATTCTCATGAAGATCATTTTCTCAAAAACTGCTTAAATCAAAAAGTCAACTCTCTACTCCAAAAAGTCAAACT
>JAOTAZ010000005.1:35948623-35962138 GCA_025629785.1 Erythroxylum oxycarpum
CTTGCTGACACACTAAGCATCTACTAACATACTCTGCAATATCCTTCTTCAGTCCTTTCCACCAAAAGTGTTCTTTCAAATCTCTATACATTCTCGTACTCCTCGGGTGTATTACATAGGGAGCATTGTGCGCCTCATCAAAAATCTCTTCTTTCAACTCTAATAAGTTCGGAACACACATTCTGTTACCTACCACCATCAGCCCATCTTCTCTAATCTCTATTTCCGAAGGTCTACCATTTTTTATCTCTTCTCTGAACCTGCTCAAGTACTCATCCTGTTCCTGCAATTCCTTAATCTTTCCATTCAACATTGGCCTTACCCTAAAGTTAGCCAATATACGCCCAGATTCAGCTTGTCTCAATGTCACCCGAATTTTGGCCAATTCCTTCAACAAAGGAACATATATTGTCTCCACATGTGCCATAGTTGATTTTCTACTCAGTGCATCCGCTACTACATTAGCTTTCCCCGGGTAGTAGTCTATCATCAAATCATAATCTTTCAGTAGTTCCAACCATCTTCTCTGCCTCAAATTCAATTCCTTCTGGCTCATCAGATACTTAAGACTTTTGTGATCCGTAAACACCCTGGTAGTGACTCCATATAAGTAATGTCTCCATATTTTCAACACAAAGATTATAGCAGCTAACTCGAAATCATGCGTAGGATAATTCATCTCATAAGGCTTTAATTGCCTAGAAGCATAAGCAATCACCTTATCTTCTTGCATCAATACGCAACCCAATCTCTTCCTTGAGGCATCACTATATATTGTATACCCATCACTACCCGAAGGTAAGGTCAAAATTGGTGCAGAAGTGAGCCTATTCATCAATTCCTTAAAACTGTTCTGACACTCCTCTGTCCACACAAACTTCTGGTTCTTTCTGGTCCCTCCACAAACCTCCTGTAATACCCAGCTAAACCCAAGAAACTCCTCACTTCTGCTATATTTTTAAGTGCTTCCCATTTCACTACAACTTCTATTTTTCTTAGATCCATATGCACTCTTTGTTTTGAGATCACATGTCCAAGAAACACCACTTCCCTTAACCAAAATTCACATTTGTTGAATTTGGCATACAATTCATTCTTCCTCAATGTCTCCAAGGCAATCCTCAAATGCTCTTCATACTCCTTATCACTCTTGGAATAAACCAATATATCATCAATAAAGACAATGATAAATTGGACTAAGAAAGGCTTAAAGACCGATTCATCAAGTCCATAAAAGCTGTAGGGGCATTCGTCAATCCGAAGGGCATAACTAAAAACTCAAAATGCCCATATCGTGTTCTGAAAACAGTCTTTGGCACATCAGACTCCTTTATCCTCAACTGATGGTAACCTGATCTCAAGTCTATCTTGGAGAAGACCTTTGCCCCTTGCAATTGATCAAATAAATCATTTATGCGTGGAAGTGGATATCTGTTCTTGACAGTGACATGATTAAGCTTCCTATAATCCACACACATCCTCAACGATCCATCTTTCTTCTTCACAAAAAGGATCGCAGCTCCCCAAGGCGAAGAGCTCGGCCTTATGTAACCTTTCTCCAACAACTCTTCCAATTGCTCCTTAAGCTCCTTCAATTCCACCAAAGCCATTCGGTAAGGCGGAATTGAGATCGGTATAGTACCTGAAAGAAGCTTAATGAGAAACTCAACTTTCCTAAGTGGTGGTAGTCCTGGTAATCCCTCGGGAAAGACATCCGAGAACTCCATGACCACAAGAATATCTTCTAGCTTCCCTCTAACTGCCCTTGTGTCTACCACATAGGCCAAAAATGCCTCACATCCTTTCCTCATCATCTTCTCTGCTATTAGAACTGAAACAATTCTAGGCGGGCTTGCTTTTCTATCCCCCTGTAAACACCACTCTTCTGCCGTTGTCCAATTCTAACTCCACTATCTTCTGTTTACAATCCAGATGGGCATTGTACTTCTCTAATGTGTCCATACTCAAAATTACATCCAAGCCTCCCATTTTCAATGGCATTAAGTCCACCATCAAGAGTTCCCCACCAATACATATCTCACACTCTCTATACACCTGACTAATAACAATATACTGGCCGATCGGAGTACTAACTAGTAATGGAGTATCCAAGGGGCTCAGATTTCTACCACACACAGTTTTACTTAATGACACAAACTAATGAGTAGAACATGGATCAATCAAAGCAATCATATCAGCATCAAATAATTTAACCGTACCAGTCACAACTTCTGGAGCAGTTTGTCTGCATCCTCCCGTGTCATTGCAAACACCCTAGCCGGTGCTTGCCCTCTTGTTCTTCTTTGAGGATTCACCCTCTTAGTTGCATCAGAACTTCCCACTTCAGTTGTAGTCTTGTGTCCCACAGTCTCAGTTCTCTTCGAAGCTTGCATCTGAGTTTTCTCCTGTCTTGCATGCTGAGGGCACTCTCTACCCATATGCCCTTTTTCCCCACAGTTAAAGCAAGCTCCTGTCAATCTGTAGCACTCCCATCTATGGAGTTTCCCACAGTGATCACATTTAGGGATGGATGATGCATTTCCCTCTCCTCTTTTGTTGCCTCCTGTTGTAGAGGCTTGATGAGAATAAGTAGGAGTCTTCATAAATTTAGAACTGCTGGCCCTACTGATTCGCTCCTCAGATTGCCCAAGGAAGGTCCTGGCACTCCTTTCAAGCATAGGAGTGCTAGTACTACCTCCCCTCTTGAACTGCTCTCTCCCCTTTCTTTTTTTGTTCACAACACTTCTTATGTTCTTTATGTTTTCAACCCTCAATGCGGCTTCAACCAGCTGTTGAAAATCACAAAAATTCTGCACCACTACCTTCTCTCTGATGGCTAGATGCAAACCTGATTCAAACCTACGGCACTTAGTCGCCTTACTCATCATCATCTCAACTGCATACCAGGATAGCTGTGTAAACCGGCGCTCATACTCGCTCAACGTCATCTCCCTGTGGGTGAGTCTCAGAAACTCCCTTTGCTTCTGTTAAATATATACCTCAGACAGGTACTTCTTCTTATAAATGGCTAGGAAGTCTTTCCATCCCAACACTGACAGTCTCATCTGGCTCCCTAGCACACTCTCCCACCAATGTAAAGCATCTTTCTGAAGTAAACTAGCAACATATACCATTTTCTCATCATCTTCGCAATCCATCTGCTCTAATACCCGCTCTGTTTTCCTCAACCATGTCTCAACTTCTTCTGGATCAATGGTACCCTAGAAGTCCACTGCTCCATACATCCTCAACTTATCAAACTGTCTCCCTTTCTTCACTGGAGCCAAAGCAGAAGGCTGTGACATCTGACCTATAGCCTGGACAAATGCCTGAGTAAAGGCTTGGAACATCCTCAGATCCAATAAAGGCACTTGTTCCCGTGGAACAGGCGACTCCCGGGTTGGGGACTGAGAGGGCTCACTGCCATGCCCTACAAAAGCCTCAGCATTCCCTAGGGTTACAGATTCATCAATACTCTTCTGTCTTGGTAGAGAGTCAGGTGCAACAGGTCCTTGCAGAACTCCTCGTGTCCTTCTACAAGGCGGCATCTTACTCCTTCAAGGACACACTAATGGTTAGCTACGTTTCAATCTTATTTCCTATATGTTTGCATGATATGCATGTCACTTAATGCAATCAATCAAGTCGTAATGCAACAAATAATTATATAACATACATTTCATACTATTATGCATTCTAAGCCTAGGAAAAAAAAGCCTAAACTCTGATACCAAAAGATTTTGAACCCCGTTTTCGAAGCCTAACTATCGCTTTCAAATATCGAAGAGTGTTAGGCCCGAGTCCCGACCCCAAAGTTAATCCCGAGCCGACCAGTCGGGACTATTGTGTGAGATAAAAGCGAAAGATATTGCAGTTAAAACAAATCTCAGCGTGACAGCAAAAAGGAGTTCGTTGCAGCATAAGCCATTCCTCGCCGCGATGAAGTCGCAAAAAGGGAAGTTCGCCGTGACGAAAATTCCAAAATTTAAATCCGACATCCACACATTCGAACATTCAAACAAACATATACATTCAAACCTAACAACAAGCTAAACATACTCATACACAAAAAGAACTCCAATCCTTCGTATCATTACAAATCCCATGAGTTCAACAAACTTTGCTTACATAATATCATACATACCAAAGCTTCAAACAAAACACATAAGGATGCTCAATGTTGATATGTTTACTAAGCTATTCCAAAATAGTTACTAACTTAGTACAAAGATATCTAACTATTGCAGAGTTTTCGATGCCTTGCAAGGATCAACTATCGTCTTGTTCTGCACTTGAGAAGGGAAAAAATGATGAGTTGAGCTACACAGCTCAGTGGCTAATATATTTATAGCCATCGGCAACGAACCACATATTCAAACATATATAAATATCCATGTAACAATTCAATACTCAACAATTTAACTCACAACTCATATTACCATAATGTCACACATATAACATATCATGTAATTCATCCATCACAATATAATACTCAATTATGCATCACGCTTTAATGAAATGCACAACAAATGGCTCGAGAGTTTTAGGGAACAAAACGAATAAACTGAAGTTTATACCATGAACAAAACGAGTCCGATTTCTCAGAATCTCCTGGCCTCAAGCGGGCAACCAGGAGAAGGCTATGTGTCAACGTGCACGTGACTAACAAAACGTTCCTCTCTTGCCCAAACACACTCAAATGTCAATGTTTAGCTTATTTCATACACATTCATTCTTTTCATGCTCATCATGCTTTCTCATCTTTCATTCATACAAAATGCCATGATATTTTCAAGGCAATTCATGATCACAATCACAATGCATTTTCAACAATTCCCATAATTCAAAACATGCAATTCAACACACAACATACAAGTAAGCAAGACAATTTGCCCATATTACACAACAACTATAAATATATTACCCACCTAATATTGCTTGATAATCCAAGTTCAACGTTGTCTTTCCTCTTGCTTTTAGATCGGGTTTGCTTGGTTTCCTATAACAACTAAGCTCATATTCAAACAATATTCAAAAGAAATTCATAAGTCTTCAATAATCAAAAGTGCTTAAATTGAAATATAACCCTTTCAAAACTTAGACTCTCTTGTCAACTTTTCTATGATCGTTATGATCGGATAAATGAAGACATTTGGTAACACTTCCATCTAGAAAAATGTTCTTCATTGTTTTAAGTTTCTAACGACACCAAACTCATTCAATTTGGTTCAGAAATATGGAAGTTATACTTTAATCATGTTGGGACTATCCTTATGCTTAACCGATATTCTATCCTCAACTTCCATCCAAAAATTGAGATCCTTATAGACTGAATTAAGACTTCATTTCTTCATAAAATTTGTATCCCTATGTCTCTAGTTTACGCCAAATTAAAAATCAACTCATTTGAAAATTTAAAAATCACCGCAGGAAAAAGGGTTTTGCCGCAGCGAGAATATTGGAGTTGGCTGCGGCGAGGGCAAAAGTTCGCCGCACCTAACAAGCTCAGAAACCTCCCGAAAACTTGTTTTTTGACATTCTTCATCTATATACTTCCCATCCTTCAAATATCACTCATCTTAATACTAAAATATCTCTTATACTTCATTTCTAAGCTCATTCCAACCCAAAATCATTCACAAACACAACATAATCATTAACCCTAAAAGATTAAAACATTTTTCATACACCATTCAACAACAACTTCCTACACACATTCAACCCCATTTTCACATCTAACTATCACTAAATAAGGTTCATCTAACAAGCAAGAAGAGTTAAAGCTCATACTTACTTGTTTTAGGCTCAAAGTCTTCAAGTTCTTCAAAATCTCCAAAAACCTTAAGTTTTCTCCATTCCTTTCTCTATTCCCACGATGCTTCTCCTCTTCCTAACAAGCCAACCGTTTCTTCTTCTAACTTACACTCTTAAAGCTTGTAAAAAGATCCCTTTTGCCCTTTTAACTTCTTATTACTTTAAACCTTTAATCAAATTAGCCTATGCCATAATAATCCTACTAACGTTGACATAAATAAATAGCTCCAAAAATTAATCCTTCAAACCTCATGCTTAATTCAACAAGAAAAATATTGGGGCCAACAATTGGAGCATAAATTAGAGATGATTGGACTAGTTAAATAAGAGAATCTAGTTTAAACTCATAGAAATTGGACAAGTGACAAGTGTCACTTACCAAGCCTAGTATTGATTCCACGGTTATACTAGAAGGACCAAATTAATTGTTTTGATCTTGCTTTCTTCTTCTTCTTCTTCATGACTTTCTTCACCTTTTACAAGCTTCTTCACTTCCATAAATTTTCTCACCCTCACAACGCAAGCTTTCCTCTCACCTTTCACTTGCTAATTTCACCTTGTTATCTTCTTCACTGTCACTAAAAGATCTATAACCCTACAACCTTTGATTGTTGATGATTGTGTATCATGGAAAGCTAGGTTCACGTGATTTTGAAGAACTTGGAGTTTTAGTAATTAAGTAACATGTTAAATTCTCATGAGTTGTTTGAATATGAAACAAATATGGTGATTACAAAATAGTGAGACTAATGGTTATTTTTCATACGCATCGTGAGTGAAGAACAATGCATATAAATGTATTATTTTTGTATATAAGATGATTAAATTTTCATAAGATGTTGTTGAAATGATTTTTTAAATAGAAAGATCATTATGATGATGTAAAAAGAGTGCAAAATAATTTGTTAGATAAATGGTGTTTCATGATTTGTTTTCACTGTTCTTACATGTGAATCTCCTTGGGTGTTTTAGAAATGACTAAAATGAGTCCAGAGTTAAGGAAAAAGGAGTAATGTGACGTCGTAAAATTATAAACATGAATATCCAAGACAAATAACAAGTAAAAGAGGAGGAGAAAGAACTTCAGTTGATTCTTCAATCTTTCGTACACGAGCCATAGGGCAATACACGAGCAAACCGTGTTCTTTTCCGATCCGGTTGCCTTTTCGTTATTAGAAGAGATGATCAATGTTAAATTACATGGCCTGACCGTGTACTCCTCGGATCTTCACTAAAATCTCCCTCTTACTGGCAAACTTTACATGGGTTGTGTCTCTTTACACAAGTAGACCGTGTATTCCTCTGGTTATCTTCATTTTTCTCAAAGCAGCTGTAACATCTCGGTTCCAGCGGGAAGGGTAAAATGGGAATTTTGAGTGATCAGTGAGGGGTTAGAAATGCTATTATATATTCATACATTTTGTGACATATTTGTATTGTGAAAAATGGCACTATTGCACATGAGACTTAGGTACACCGTATAAATAATTCAATTACTTTAACAAACCGATTCTTATATAAATGGGTCAATATTAGATTACATTATCTCCTACCAAATTCCATAAATTATGCAGAAGCAAATTGTAGCAACATCAAAGCATTACTTTAAGGAAGCACCTTTATGACTCTCCTTTACAAAAATACATTAAATTATGGAAAATCTAAAAAAAGGAAGACGATAGAATAAAAATATGTTTTTGGATGGAATAGATGTTGAAGTAGCAAACTTGAACAGAAGAGTTATTATTAGTTAACATTATATAGAAACTAATTTAGCAAACTTACGTTTTTTGAGCGATTATAATTTAGAAGCAATTGTAATCGTTTTGTTTGGTTTTAGAGATGTTACATGAGGAGAATTATCCGAAGCGTAAAATAAAATACTACAGAAAAAAACATTTTATTCTATAAATTCTCTCCACTCTTCTTCTCCTATATTTGGTATCAGAGCCACAAGCTTGGCAATATTTATAAATTAGTATGGCAACCACCACGAGCAACTCATTCCAGGTGCTACTTCCATAGTTAATTGGAAACAATTATGATGATTGGGCTGCCCAAATGAAAGTTTTTTTCTACTATCAAGACATGTGGAATGTGGTGGAAAAAGGTTTCACAGATATCACATATTCAACATTATTTGAGTCACTCAGAAAGGAAGAGCAAGATGCATTATTAAAAACCTGCAATAAAGATAAAAAAGCATTGTATTCTATTTTTTTGCAATCTAGCAGGAAACAATATTTTTGAAAATATCATTGACTGAAACATCTCATGCAGCATAGGTGTTGGGCCCCAAAAATTTTCTTTTATTTAGTAAGCATGATCTGAATAAATTTTGTGGTTTTGCAAGATAAATTGTTTTATTTGGAGTTTAATTATTATGCCAAGGTTCAAATTAAATAAATGTATGTTTAAGTTATTAAATTATGGCCTAAAGTAGGAGTAGTTGGATTAAATGAAAGAAAGAGTAGAATTGGAAGATCACTTAAGTCTAAAGATTTTAAGGCTTATGTTGGAGGGCTTAATGAAGATTGGACAATTAAAGGAATGGAAATTAGAAGAAGAAAAATCAAATGAAGATGGAAAGAAGAGAGTGTCATGGGAGAGAAGAAGAAAAGAGAGAAAAGCTAGGTTTTTGGGAAATCTTGAAGATCTTGAAGATTTGAAGCTAAAGCAAGTAAGTATAACTCTAAACCCTTCTTGATTGTTGGATGAAGCGTAGTTAGGGATAGTTAGGAGTGAAAAATGGGGTTGAATGTGTGTAAGAAGAAGTTGTTCAATGGTGTATGAATAATGTTGAAATCTTATAGGGTTAATAATTATATTGTGTTTGTAAATGATTTTGGGTTGGAATAGTTTAAAAATGAAGTAGGAATGATGTTTTAGGGTTAAGATGAGTTATAATTGAAAGATGGGAAGTGTATAGTTGAAGAATGTAAAAAAAACAGAGTTTCAGGAGTTTTCTAGGTGGGCTCACCGTGGCAAGCTTTTGCCCTCGTTGCTGCGAGCTCCCACATTTTCGCCGCGGCGAGACCTATTTTTTCAGCACTGACATCCTTCGATATTTTGGGCATAACTTTTGCTGTAAAGGTACGATTGGGGTGATTTTTGATTCGTTGTAAACTAAAGACATAGGGATACAATTTTTATGAAGGAATGAAGTCCAAATTCAATCCATAAGAATATCAAAGGTTGGATGGAAGTTAAGTATAGATTTTTATGTCAACATAAGGATGTTTCCAATGTGTTTGTGATATAACTTCCACATTTCTGAACCAAATTGAATGAGTTTGGTGGCGTTAGAAACTTAAGAATGTGAAGAACATTTTTCTAGAAGGGGGTGTTACCAATGTCTTCATTTACCTGATCATAACGATCATGAAAAAGTTGAACCGAAAGTCTAGGTTTGAAAAGGGGTCATAGTTCAATCTTAACACTTTTGATTTTTCACGCTTTATGAATTCCCTTTTGAATATTGTTTGATTGTGAGCTTGGTTTATTATAGGAAACCAAGCAGACCCGATCCAAGAGCAAGAGGAAAGGCAACATTGAACTTGGATTATCAAGGGATATTAGGTGGGTGATGTATTTATAGTTATTGTATGATTGGGCAAATTATTGTCTATGTGTGAATATATGTTTTATATTATGCATTGAGAGATGAATAGCATTTTGATTGAAAATTTGATTAATTGTTTGAAACTAGTTATAAGTAAATTATGATTTGGATTATTTTATGCCTTGATATCTGTTATGGCATTCTGTATAAATGAAAAATATGAAAGCATATCGTTTTGATAAAATGATTATGAGCATGAATATGTTCTTCTGTTTGGGAAAGAGTGGAACCATTCTGTTTATCACATGCACGTTGACAGGAGCCTTCTCCCGGCTGCCCGCTTATGGCATATGAGTTCCGAAATGGACTCATTCTGTTTATGAGGTAAACTTCGGTTTCCTCATTTTGTTTCATGGTACCCTCGAGCCGTTTGTTTTGCATTGCATATTTGAACTTTTAAGTATGACGCATACTGAGTGTTATGTGTTATGAGTTGATTTGTGAGTTGAGATAAATGTGATGAATGTGTAAAATATCTTGAATATAGTATGAGTGCTAGAATTGCTGGATATTTATATACATACATATGCTTGAATTTGTGTTAATTGTTGGTGGCTATAAATATATTAGCCACTGAGCTGTGTAGCTCAACCCATTACTTTTTCCCTCCCCAGGTGCGACTCAAGACGACAGTTGATCCTTGCAAGGCATCGATATCTCTGTAATAGTTAGAGATCTTTTGTACTAAGTTAGTAACTATTTTGGATAGTTTATTAAGCATATCAACATTAAGCATCATTATGTATTTTTTTTAAGCTTTGGTATGTATGATCTTGTGGAAGTAAAGTTGTTCGAACTCATGGAGTGTAATGGTATGAAGAATTGAAGTTTATTTTGTGTATGAGCATGCTTGATTTGATGTTAAATGTGAATGTATGTGTTTGTTTTGAATGTTGGATATCGAATTTATATTTTTGGGACCTTCGCCGCGAGGAGGCTAGTGGTCGTCGCAGCGAGTTTCCATTGGTTCGCCACGACGAGGCTAGTGGTTGTCGTGGCGAGTTTCTATTGGTTCGCCGCAACGAGGCTAGTGGTCATCGCGGTGAGCTTCCTTTGGTTCGCCACGACGCACAGATATGTCGTCACGGCGAGCGCCTTTTTTCGCGACTTCGCCGCAACGAGGAATGGCTTATGCCGCGGAGAACTCCTCCTTGCTACCACGCTAGGATTTGTTTTAATTGAAATCTTTTTCGCTTTTATCTCTTACAACTGTCCCGACGGGTAACCCTGGGTTTAGCCTTGGGGGTTAGGACTCGGGCCTAACGTTCTTCGATATCAGGAAGCGATTGTTGGGCTCCGGAAACGGGGTCCAGCATCTTTTGGTATCAAAGCCTAGGTTTTTTCCTAGGCTTAGAATGCATAATAGGATGAATTATATGTTATATGATTATTTGTTGGATTATGACTTGATTAATTGCATTAAGTGACATGCATACCATGCATACATGTAGGAAATAAGATTGAAATGTAGCTAATCCTTAGTTTTTATATTTGATGGAGTAAGATGCCATCTCGTAAAAGGACACGAGGATTTCTGCAAGGACCTGTTGCACCTGACTCTCCACCAAGAGAGGAGAGTATTGAGGAGTCTGTGGCCCCAGGAAATGCTGAGGCTTTTGTAGGGCATAGTAGTGAGCCCGTTCAATCACAGATGTAAGAGTCGCCTGTTCTGCAAGAGCAAGTGCCTCCATTGGATTTGAGATTGTTCCAAGCCTTTAGTCAGGCATTTGTCCAGGCTATAGGTCAGATGTCACAACCTTCTACTTCGGCCCCATTTAAGAAGGGGAAACAGTACGATAAGTTAAGGAAGTATGGAGCAGTCGACTTCTATGGGAAAACAGATCCAGAAGAAGCCGAGACTTGTTTGAGAAAGACCGAGAGAGTATTAGATCAGATGGAGTGCGAGGATGGTGAGAGGGTTGTGTATGCTGCAAGCTTGCTGTAGAGAGATGCTCTACATTGGTGGGAGAGTATGCTAGGGAGCCAGATGAGACCAGTAATGTTGGCATGGAAGGACTTCTTAGCTACTTATAAGAAGAAGTACTCGTCTGAGGTCTACATTTAGCAGAAGCAGAGGGAGTTACTGAGTCTCACCCAGAGGGAGATGACAGTGAGCGAGTATGAGCGTCGGTTTACACAGCTATCCCGATATACAGCTGAGATGATGATGAGCGAGGCGGCTAAGTGCTGTAGGTTTGAATCGGGGTTACATTTATCCATCAGAGAGAAGGTAGTGGTCCAGAATTTTTGTGATTTTCAGCAGCTAGTTGAAGCGGCACTAAGGGTTAAAAACATAGAGAATATCATGAGTGCAGTGAACAAAACGAGAACGGGGAGAGAGCAGTTCAAGAGGGGAGGTGGTACTAGTACTCCTATGCTAGCCAGGAGTTCCAGGAGCTTCCTTAAGTAGTCTGAGGAGAGGAGCAGTGGTGCAAGTAGGTCCAGACAGGCGAGGACTCCTACTTATTCTCATCAAGCATCTACAGTGGGAGGCAACAGAAAGGGAGAAGGGGACAAGTCATCAGTCCCTAAGTGTGAACATTGTGGCAAGTTCCATGGGGGAGAGTGTTATAGATTGACCGGGGCTTGTTTCAAATATGGAGAGAAATGGCATATGGCCAGAGAGTGTCCTCAGTATGCCAAATAGGAGAGAAGTCAGATGCAAGTTTCCAAGAGATCTGAGACTGTGGGACACAAGACTACAACTGAACTAGGCAGTTCTGATGCAGCTAAGAGGGTGAATTCTCCAGGGAGGCCAAGAAGGCAGGCACCAGCCCGGGTGTTTACAATGACATGGGAGGATGCAGAGACCACTCTAGATGTTGTGACTGGTACTGTTAAATTATTTGTTGATGATGTGATTGCTTTAATTGATCCAGGTTCTACTCATTCGTTTGTTTCATTGAGTAGAACTTTGTGTGATAGAGATTTGAGCCCATTGGATACTCCATTACTGGTGAGTACTCCAATCGGCTAGTATATTATTATTAGTCAAGTGTATAAAGACTGTGAGATATATGTGGGTGGGGAACAGCTAGTGGTGGACTTAATGCCGTTGAAGATGAGAGGATTGGATGTGATTTTGGGTATGGACACATTGGAGAAGTACAATGCCCATCTGGATTGTAAGCAGAAGACCGTAGAGTTTGATTTGGGCAATGGTAGAAGAGTGGTGTTTTTAGGGGACAGAAAAGCGAGCCCGCCTAGAATAGTTTCAACTCTGACAGTAGAGAAGATGATGAGGAAAGGATATGAGGCATTTTTGTCTTATGTAATGGACACGAGGGCACATAGAGGGAAGCTAGAAGATATTCATGTAGTCATGGAATTCTCGGATTTCTTTCCCGAGGAATTACTAAGACTACCACCACCTAGGGAAATTGAGTTTCCCATTGAGCTCCTTTGAGGTACTACACCGATCTCAATTCTGCCTTATCAGATGGCTCCGGTGGAATTGAAGGAGCTTAAAGAGAAATTGGAGGAGTTGTTGGAGAAAGGTTACATAAGGCCGAGCTCTTCACCTTGGGGAGATCCAATCCTTTTTGTGAAGAAGAAAGATGGATCGTTGAGGATGTGTGTGGATTATAGGAAGCTTAATCATGTTACTGTCAAGAACAGATATCCGCTTCCACACATAAATGATTTGTTTAATTAATTGCAAGGGCAAAAGTCTTCTCCAAGATAGACTTGAGATCAGGTTACCACCAGTTGAGGATAAAGGAGTCTGATGTGCCAAAGACTGTTTTCAGAACATGGTATGGGCATTTTGAGTTTTTGGTTATGCCCTTCGAATTGACGAATGCCCCTGCAACCTTTATGGACTTGATGAATCGAGTCTTTAAGTCTTTCTTGGACCAATTTATCATTTTCTTTATTGAAGATATATTGGTTTATTCCAAGAGTGATAAGGAGCACGAAGAGCATTTGAGGATTGCCTTGGAGACATTGAGGAAAAATGAATTGTATGCAAAATTTGACAAATGCGAATTTTGGCTAAGGGAAGTAGCATTCCTTGGACATGTGATCTCAGAACAAGGAGTGCATGTGGATCCAAGGAAAATAGAAGCTGTGATTAAATG
>JAOTAZ010000005.1:36014471-36025443 GCA_025629785.1 Erythroxylum oxycarpum
ATTCTTACACAAGTATACCCAACAATCAATCCATATGTTTCTTGATATATAAATCATATTTCATGAACAATAGGCATCTAACTACTAATTCATTCATTAAATTCATAATCAAAGCATAAAACATCACTTACCTAATTAGAACTTCTAACCCTTCACTCTTCAATTCTTTTCTTTAAGAAGACACCAAAACCACTTCATTCACACCTTGAGAACCCATGATACTCATCAACCAAGGTAAGAAAAGGTTTACACTTCAACTCTTGAAATAAGGATTGACGAAAATCAATGAAGAGGAGGGATAGGAGGGTTTCGGTGGTGATGAAGAAATTTGGCAACAATCCAATTTTCATTCTTTTATTAGGAAGCTTCGTGAATGACCAACAAAGCCAAGCTGTCCTTATTTCAATGGGAACCACCGAAAATGAGCATTAAATGACTAGAGCCACTTGGCAATAGGAAGAAGGAATAAGAAAAGTCAAAGATCAATAAAAAAACAATTTAATGGATAGGATTTAGAAATCCTACAACAATTTGACCCATTCTAGTCCAATGACCCTAATGTCAATCCCCAAATAAGATACCCAACATGACAGTGTCATTGGGTAGCAATTTTCGCTACCGAAAAGCAACCGGTTCGCCAATTGGAGATTTTTTTTCGGTCCGGGAATTTTCTTCGAAAAATTTCGGAAAAATTTGTAAAAATCCCTTAAAATATAAAACACATTCTGGATTAGTCAAAATAATTTTTCAAACCCAATAACCATGTTAATCACAATAAAATTGCCTTAGGCCCAATTACCGGTAATTATCATGTATGCATGTATAGTAATTTCATGTGCACGGATTTCACTGGTCACTCGTACCAGTATGCATAGACAATACTAATAAATCTCTATCAATCCCATCCTATGACAAATTTACTATTTTACCCCTTCCAGTAGTGGGTGGGATGTTACATATAGTCATTGTAGTGTTATAGTGTTATAGTCGTTAAAATTAAAACATCAATGCAATGCATCACTTAAGAGTTTAGAGAGCCCCCCCACCGCCCTATAATGGGCCCTGGGCGGGTGCCCTGCTGGCCCTTGCCCAGGGCCGACACTGCCTGAGTATCATATAGTATCATCACCACCCTAAACCTCAGCCCTAAACTGGTTTCTTTCAATGAACTTCATTCACATCTAATTGCGCATGCAATCCTCCCTCAAAGCCATCATAATATTCCTGTTGCCAATTTTGCTCTAAAAAATTAACCCAATCCACCACCTTATACTAAATCCAATACCATCTATCCGAAATTGCTTCAAGCCACAACGAAGGAATAGAGGCTCCTATTAGTTTTGCAACCTGTGGAATTATAAAGCAAATAGATGTGGCAGATGGTATGGACATGCACCTACACCTCGTCAAACAAATGTTGCTCAAGTGTTCATGCGCCACCCTTTCGTTCCTATACAAAGCATACTTGGACGTCCTAGGCACTACAACAACTTTAGGAAAATACATGTTGTAATAGTTTAAAAATGTGTTGCTAAAAATTAATATAACGTAATTGTTTTAAAATGTTGTCTTTAGTTGTTGGACCTCATTTCTGGGGCTAAAAACTGAAATAATCTCATTGTAATTTTTTTCAATCAAAGTGTATGTGAAAAATCGATAATCAAATCGACCCGATTATTTAAAACCAATTTCAGTCACAAAGATGTAAACATTATTGAATGCATCAAAGTTTTGGAAAAAATCACTTGGGCCCATAAAGAACACGATGTTTGTTTTCATAATATCTTTACATTAAAAAAAACCACCCCTTTTTGCCTTAATACAAATATGAAATACAAAATACAACTACACATGATACAATTGAATGCTTATGCTTAAGGTGATTCCAAAATACAAAAATCCTGAACTAACTTAATTTCAAAAGTCTTTAACTATTTTAGAGTTCCAATGCCTTGCAAGGATAACTTATCTTCTCTTTCTGCACCTGAGGAGGGAAGCGTTGGGTGAGCTAAACAGCTCAGTGGCTAACATATTTATAGCCATTGGTAATTGACCCAAAGTCAAGCATATGTATGTATAAATATATCTAGTAATACTAGCATTCATACTTTATTCAAGCAATTTACACATTTATCAAATTTAGCTCAAATCACATAGCACTCAATATGCTTCATACTTGGCAATTTAAAAAAGGCAATGCACAAAAAATGGTTCGAGGGTTCCATGAAATAGAATGAGGAAACCGAAGTTTACCCCATGAACAGAATGAGTCCATTTTGGAGGTCATATGCCACAAGCAGGTAGCTGGGAGAAGGCTCTTGTCAACGTGCACGTGACAAATAGAATGGTTCCACTCTCGCCCAAAAAGAAGCACATAATCATGCTTAGATCATTTTATCAAATGCTTTCATACTTTCAAATCTTTTCTTTCATCTTTCTTGTTCTTTCCTTTCTATATATGCAAAATGCCATGACATATTTCAAGGAATAACATTGATAAAAAATTACAATTAAATTTTATCATAATATCATGCTTCTTTCACGGTATGACAAAATAAAAAATCATTATGAATTTTTAACAAATCAATTTCAAACATTTTAACACATATTTACACATAGGTAAGAATTTGCCCAATCACACAATAACTGTAAATACATTACCTACCTTAATTTCCTTGCTTAAAGACTTGACTTGCTTAAAATGTCTCTTTTTTTGCAAACAACCTAAGGTATCAAAGGTTCTTTCCTGCTGTATCTTTAATATGTACTCCGTGAGATTATCTAACTGAAATAGGCCTCTATGACCCCTTTGGTTCTCAACCAAATGAAGAAATCTTTTGCTCAATTGGAAGCTCTTCTCTTCCTCTGCCTTTTTCTCTGCTTGAACAACCTCAAAATCTCTCTTGAGGGCTAACATAATTGAAACCCTAGCTTGTTTCTCTTCTTTCTTTCTTTCTCTTCTTCTCTTCATATTTCCCTCCCTTCATGACACTCTATTCTTATCCACACATTTTGTTTCTCTAGAATCTTCTCAATCACGTTTTCTCCTTTATTTATAAGCAAGCCAATACTTCTTCTTCCAATTATGCCCTTAATGAGTCCAAAAAGTCTCTTTTATCCTTCCTTATAAGCTTATGTTCCTTTAAACTTAAGTGTCTTGCCAAAAATATCCTTAAACATTCTGACATAACACTTTCTTTTAGAACATTTCCCCCATTGTCTTAAGTTTCTAATGCCACCGAAATCATTCAATTTGGTTCAGTGATTTAAAAGATATACCTCAAACATTTTTAGACTGCTCTTGTCCAAAACAGTATACTATGCACAACTTCCACCCAAAACTTGAAAGTATTAAGAACTGAATTACAATTTACTTCCTTCAGATACTTTGCAGCTCTATGTCTCTAGTTTATCACAAATCAGAAATCATCATATTTGGATTCCCACAGATCAAGATATCGTCAAAAAAATTGAAGTATATTCAGTAGAACAACACCAGTTCAAAATACTTGCGAGCACACTCACTGTACCTGTCCCTCCTTTTTTGATTAATATCTCCCAATTCATTTCAGAAGGCTAGGATTTTTGTGAAGATGTAAAGCCATGTCTTAAGAGTCCAATAGTTCAAGAATCAAGTCATTTGGAGGTCTAGTGAAGAAGTTATACTCAAAAGAAGCAATCATGTTTTTGACCTCAATCATACTGAACCTATTTCGGGGAAACAGCTATAACATTCAGTAGAAATTTTTGATTGATGTGTTCTTTGGATGGTTCAAAAGCTGACTTTATGAGCTACTACTTTTATGAAGACTTTGAAGACAAATTCTTTCATCTGAGGGGTCAAAAATAGAACAGACGATATGAGATCATTTTTTAGATGAAGTGACGTCATCAGACGATACAAGGTTGAAAAAATTACTATAACTTTCCCTACAGATATCGGATTAAGGTGTTCTTTATACGGTTGGAAAGAAAATTTCAAGAGCTACAACTCTCATGAAGACGTTGAAGGCAAATTCTTTCATCTGTGGGGGTTGAAAATAGAACAGACTATATGATGCCATTTTTTAGACGAAGTGACGTCATTAGACGATACAAGGTTGGGAAAATTGCCATAACTTTCCCTACAGATATCGGATTAAGGTATTCTTTTAGTGGTTGGAAAGAAAACTTCAAGAGCTATAATCTCATGAAGACGTTGAAGGCAAATTCTTTCATCTGCGGGGTCAAAAATAGAACAGACGATATGACGTCATTTTTTAGATGAAGTGACGTCATCAGACGATACAAAGTTGGGAAAATTGCCACAACTTTCCTTACATATATCGGATTAAGGTGTTCTTTAGATGGTTGGAAAGAAGACTTCAAGAGGTACAATCTCATGAAGGCATTGAAGGAAAATTCTTTGATCTGAGGGATTGAAAATAGAACAAACGATATGACGTCATTTTTTAGACAAAGTGACGTCGTCAGACGATACAAGATTGGACAAATTGCCATAACTTTCCCTACAAATATCGGATTAAGGTGTTCTTTAGATGGTTGGTAAGAAGACTTCAATAAATACAACTCTCATGAAGATGTCAAGGAAAATTCTTTCGGTTGAAGGATAGAAAACGGAACAGAAGATGATGATAAATAATAACTGAGACGATAGAAATCACTTTCTACACTCTTCAGAACATCTCCCCTCATAAGGACCATAACCTTTGGCTCAAATGTCCAAAAATTTCATGCTATATACCGTTGAAAAAATAAAAGAAATATCTACAACTCTTAAGAAGGAAACTTTGCCTAATTTTGTCTAGATTAATCCAGATTTTCACCCGATGTCAGAACACCAATTTACGTTCATCTCCCAATGTACTGCACCCAGTTCTCAAATTCGTGACAAATTTTGAGATTCTTAGAGACAGAATTGAAATTCGATATCTTCATACGAAATGTGGCCATATGTTTCTATTTTAATCCAAATCAAGAATCATCTCATTTGGAAAACTAGAGAAAACGTTGTGGCTAAAATGCTGAGCCATACTTAGTAAACATTTTCCAGATCAACTCTTGGTTTCAAAATCTTCCCTTACACAACTCATACCAAGATCATTTTTTCTACTTCATTTCCTTCTCACTCCCAACTTTACTCTTGTCTATCATTTCTTGGTTTAAGAACTTTCATTCATTGGTTCTTTACTCATGACTAATCACCAAAATTTCCCATTCAACAGCTCTAATCTTTTACGAAAAGTTCAGGGTCCAACAACTCCCCCCACCCCCCGTCCTTAAAGAATTTCGTCGTTGAAATTCTTACCTGAGTGGTCAACCAAATGGAGGTAACGCTATCTTATGTTTTCCTCAGTTTCCTTAGTAACTTCTTCTCTTAAATAATTTCTTTCAAATAATCATAGTAAAAAGGCTCACTCGATCTTTGAATCACTCATTTCATCGTTCACGTCTTTAACAAGGTCCTCATTGGGTTTCGAATTACTCACACTTTTCTCATTTCCTGTGTCGATAAGATAAATATCAAATCATATCGATATCTCCTAACATACTCACATTACAAACCAAAACATCTTTGTTGGCAAAATTAACTCATAAGTCAATGCTCTAGTTTTCAATATCTTTATCTGAACCAATACAATTCGTTATCTTAGCCTAAGCACATTTGCACTCACACTATTTCCATAATCTCTATCAATCAACTATGTTCATCAATGTTATTTTTAGCCATTCCTAACAACTCGGTACAATCAATTTCAACTATTCATGACATTTCAATAATTTCAAATTTGTCACCCTACATATGATCAAAATATTCTTTATAATAAAGCTCAACGAAATAAGAGGCATATCCATTTACTCCTATGCCACATCCAAATATAAATCTCGTATGCACTCCATCACCTTATTCACCAATATAACCACATTATCAGATGCGTGCTCCTAATAACTGGTTGTTATAACCTTGGAAACTTCTACATATATCATTATCACTTGCTTCATTTTCCATACGTACGTTCTAAGTCAATTTAGGGGCATAAACACATAACCATCTTGACATTCAAATCTCAAATTCACTAATACAATTTTACTTGATCATAAATTCCAAGTTCAACCTTTCAATTCCACTTCGCTTGTACATCTTAAATCTTGTCATTTCCACCTATGTCTCTATTCTTTCTCAGTCAATTTATGAAAACCTTTTCACATCCATTTCAATTCAAGTACGTATCCACAACAAAATTTTTGTCACTATATTCACTAATACCATCACAATTACTGAACCTGTATCTAACTTATAGGACTACGCCATGTTTCTTATTGCTAAATATCCACAAAATTCCTTACCATAAACTCTATCAAAACACCATTTTTTTCTCACTAATTCTAGTGACCCGAACTCTTAACAATTGCTTTCGCGATTGACACATAAACGAAGGTTGCCCATGTAAGATCCTAATACTGGGCTCTAATACCACTTATGTTGGGCATCATTTCCGAAGCCCAACTTCGGATCATGAACATGAGCTTAATCTTATGGAATTTCCTTGAACATCATCGCTTTATCTTCTTGCGAATATTATCACACTTAACTTGGGTGTGTATATTACCTAGTAAGGTTATTTCCATGAACCCTTAGTAGATATCATTCCACAAAGGTAGCGTGCCCACAACAGTCAACATCAAAAACCAACTCATCCATTGAAACACAGGAGTCAAATAAACATAAGAAATCGAAACTTCTTTAATCTACCGTTACATTACTCAAACAACAGAGTTTGAAAAAAAAACTTTAACTACAACATAATCCGAAATCTCAAATTTTGGAAGTTCCAAGAACTACAAAATTTCTAAAATGTGACTAAAGTCTGCCTTGACTCTCTTTCTCACTCCATCTTTTGCTCATCACCTAAAGGTGGGGACAGGAAGGTGGTGAGCTTGAAAGCTCGTGGGCAACAATTTATAATAAAAAGATAAACAAAACTTTTGTAAACTTTTTTTTGTGTTAGAAAACTTTCTTTGAGTTCATAATCACATAATTCCTAGGCTTTTAGCCAAAATCCATAAGTCACAACAATATAAAAGCATCCCACTTGTTCAAACGTATCATGAGCATATAAGCATAGCAAAATGATTCAGGTGGATCCAAAAACAGAACGTACTACACATTTCTACTTAATGGTCCTATGTAGCCGTGAACAGAACGTGCTAACGCAATCCAACATAATGGTTTTGCGTAGCCGTGAATTTATGGATGTCCATGAAAGACCTCCATGCTACTAGCGGGCAGGTAGGAGAAGCCTTTAACTTGACTCAACGTGCACGTGACGATTCTTAAGGGACCACCACAAACCCACATAACACATATTTCAAATTCTTGTAAACTTGTTTCCCAAAATGGAACTTTTCTTAAAAACTTGCTTCTAATATACTTGACGTATATCTTGAAAACTCTTCTTGAAAACAGGCTTTCAGAAACATGCATCTTTTTCAAAATATCACTTTCATGGTCTTTTCCTTTTGAAAATCATCACTCAAATCATGTAACAAACATATAATAGATTTCACAAATCATTTATGAATAATAATGCAGCACTTATGATGCAAATAAAATCAGAAACCTTCTTTGATTTAAAGAAAACAGTAATAGCTTATTTACTCTATTATAAACATGTACCTACCGTGATTTCTTTCCTTATAGACTTGCTCAAAATGCTTCTTCTCTTGTTCCTCTTATGCCTCTTCATCCCTTCATTATTCACCAAAGGAAGGGATCTTTAGCTCAAAAGAAAGCTCTTTTCTTCCTCTACCTTTTTCTCTTCTTGAACAACCTCAAAATCTCTCTTGAGGGCTAACATAATTGAAACCCTAGCTTGTTTCTCTTCTTTTTTTTTTTCTTTCTCTTCTTCTCTTCCTATTTCTGTCTCTTTATGACACTCTCTTCTCATCCACGCATTTTTGTTTCTCTATAATCTTCTAATTCACGTTTTCTCCTTTATTTATAAGCAAGACAATACTTCTTCTTACAATTATGCCCTTAATGAGTCCAAAAGGTCCGTTTTATCCTTCCTTATAGGCTTATGTTATTTTAAACTGAAGTGTCTTGCCAAAAATATCCTTAAACATTCTAACATAACACTTTCTTCTAGAAAAATGTCCCTCATTGTCTTAAGTTTCTAATGCCACTGAAATCATTCCATTTTGTTCATTGATTCAAAAGATATACTTCAAACATTTTTGGACTACTCTTGTCCAAAGCAGTATACTATGCATAACTTTCATCCGAATTTTAAACATCTTAAAAACTGAATTAGATTCCAATTTCTCATACCATTTGTAGCTCCATATCTCTAGTTTACCACAAATTAGAAATCACCTCAATCGGATCAGTAGAGCTCCAGAAATCATCTAAATACTGAAGTAAGTTCTGTGGAATAACACCAGTTCATATCCTTTAAGAGCACACTCACTGTACCCGTCCCATAGTTTTCACTCAATCTTTCTTACTTCATTTTAGATAGCTTCAATTTTTGGTGGAGATGTAGAGCAACATCTGAATCCAATGGTTCAAGAATCAGGTCATTTGGGGGACTGGAGAGGAAGTTATGGTCAAAAGAATCAAACATGTTTTTATCCTTACTCATATTGTACATATCTTGGCGCAAGTGCCATTACTTTTGCTACAAATGTCAGATTGATTTCTTGTTTTGATGGTTTGAAAAAGGACTTCGATATCTACAACTTTTATGAAGACATCAAAGACAAATTCGATCTTCTGAATGATTAAAAATGGAACAGAAGACAAAAGTTGAACAGTAACTTCGTCTTAGAATACCAGCCCATTAGCTTGGATCTGCATTGTCATCAAGCTGGGCATTCCTACAAGGGGCCGAGAAGCTTCTGGAGTGATCGAGGACCCGGGAGTTGGGTGTTGGGTGGAGGGAGACGCGATGACGGTGGCTAGTAGTTGGAATCTTAACCTATAGGTTCCCGCAGTGGTGTCAGAGCGTCGCTTATCGCGTTATGTCTTGGTGTCGTTGGATGTACGGTTACTACGCCTCTGGACTTGGACCTAGGGATCGTAGAGATTGTTGGGATTTGTAGCCGCTGATGGAGATGGGGGCAAAGCCGTTGGGGAAGCTATTGGGTGGGGCGCTGAGGAAGCTTCTAGAGGGGCAACCGGGGGGAGTGGCTTGGAAGAAGCTTCGGGTGCTGAAAAAGTCGACTGTTGTTGAGGGCAAAGCTCTGTTTCATGTCCAGTGTGGCCGCACGCAAAACAAATCGACAGAAGGCTCTCGTAAGCAACCTTGATCCGCTCGCCATTGAGCTCCACCAAGGATCGAAGAGGTGAGTGCATGTCAATTTCTACCGCCAATCTGACATATTTGCCGCGTTGTTTTTGCTGGGTAGTGAAGTCAATGCGGATGGTACTATCAGATTTCTGAGAGCTCGAAGGATAGACGGATGGTAGAGCACTATTGACAGCTCGAGGAACCTGACCCACGTGACCACGTGGCAGACCTTGCCGGAAGACAGTCGAAAGGAAGGTTTCCAAGCCTGCACAGAGAGAGCGTGTCCCATGATCACCCACGGCCCACCCGTGAGAGCGTTGAGGTAGTCTTCCTCTTGCACAAAGTTAATCAAGAAAAAATCATTATCTAAATCAATTATCTTCATCGGACCTGTGAGTTTCCATATGGATTGTAATCGGTGTTTGAGCAAGTTGAAGCCGATGCGGTGGCCCAACAATTTAACCACGACGGCAGTAGCCCATCGTTTGTGTAGGTGGCCTTTAAGGGAGTTGGATAATTCAATTCTGAGACCAAGCTTACCTTGCACCATAGTAATGTCGCCCTCCTCGACTTCCATGGGTTCCTCATCTAACCAGGTAAACTCTTCTGCCGCGTCTATGTGAGATTGCCTAGAAACTGCAGCACTGTAGCTTTGGGGGAGGGAAGATGGAGCAATGTTGGGAGGGGGCAGATCCTCCTCCCTTTCGCAGATTCGAAATTTTTTGGTGGCGTGGCCAACGGTGGTCAGAGCATTGAGGTCATCGCAGGAAGAATCGGAGCGTTGCCAATTCGGAGAGGTCGTAGGTGGGTGTTGAATTTCCATGGTCAAACCAAAAACTTCAAAGGCGATCTACTGGAACAATGAAGAGCGTTTTTTTAGATTTCTAAAGGAGGACCTTGAAAGTGAAAGTAAGAGATGTCCTTCCCTAAGTGGAACTTGGGTAGCGACAATGCTTGCAGATGAACAGTATTTATGTAGAAAAAGTGATGGGAACCAAAGAAGAAGCAAGTGTTGAAAAGCAGCAAGTTTGTGAAAGTTAGAGAGTAGGAGCTTCTCTCACTGTCTTCCTCTTCTCTTTATGAGGTACAATTTTCTTGAGGATCAGTTCAAAAGTAAGAACGTAGAGGAAATAGGATGGCAAGCGTCATTCGGCCTCGTCAATTTTTTAAAATAAAAATTAAAAATATATATTTTTAATTAGTCGAAGTTCAATACTTTTAAACAACAAAATTTTAAGTGTTTTTAATAGCTTAATCCATAAAATGATCAACTAAAAATACTTAAAATCTTGGCCCATAATCCTTTCATTGCCATCCTCACGTGGAAAATCTAATTCGTTGGTTCTTTATTTAATTTATGACTTAGGACTTAAGGAGCAGAAAAGTTATTACACATGTACATACATACATGGTCATTTGATGGCGTCACCTAAAAGTAGTCGCGTCAAATAAAGGAGATAAAACTACCTATGGCCACATAATGCTCCAGTTCGTGTTAATAAAAATTATACTAATATTTTTACTTATTTTTAATAATTCGTAATTTGATACGGCAACAACCTAGAATCAATGTCTAGATCACCTCCGTTTCAATGATTGTTCCCAAACCTAAATTCAATCAATCTAACAAGACCCTTCACCCCCAAAACAGCAAGGAATTGGTAACAAAGAGTATAAAG
>JAOTAZ010000005.1:36045457-36056441 GCA_025629785.1 Erythroxylum oxycarpum
AAAAACAGAAATAGAAAACAAAACTATTTTTTTATAGTTTTCATAATTTTTAATAACTGGAAGAAATTAAATTTAAAAACTCAAATAAACATAATTTTTTACTAAATTTAAAATAAAAAATAAAAATAGAAATAAACAGACATAATTATGATTGATTTTCAATTGATACTTCCCAATAAGGCTTTTTGAGGATAGAAGGCAGAGTAACCAGAAAGATGGACAGCACAAACTCACCTGTAAAATGGTGCCATGATTGCATCTCTTTAGGGGCAATGAAACTGGAACAGAAGCAATTGAACTCATATAGCTAACAATGTTAATAGTAATCTCTCCAAGAATACCAGATCTAGCTGAACCCTGCAGGCATTGGGGATTAACCCTTTTTACCACTTATAAGAACCAACTATGAGAAGCCAAATGAAGTGGTCATGCAACAGAAATGCAGTACCTGGGCGACAACAAGCCTGAAGACGCAATCTTGAAGTTCCTGCGAAGCCTCGTCAGGAAAAAACCATAAAGACTCTGACACAGCCTCACTCCACTGGCACTTACCATCTTCAACAACTGCATTATTCAACTTGGCAACAGCTTTCCTGGTCTCCGCAGAGATTATAGACACATACAAATCGTCCCATCCTCTTGGCACCTATTAAAATACAATATACATTGTCCCCATTCTTTACAAGTGGTGGAAGATGCTTCTCCACAAGTTAAGTGGCTTGTATACGAAAGATATAGTTACCTGAAGCGCCTTAAAGTTAGAGAAGTTGAACTCAATTCTCTCCTTTGAATTAGCTGGTAAGTGATTTTTCGTGCTTTGCAATCGGAACATCTTCTCCCTCATTACCATTTTTTCCCAGCGAACTCCTTAATTAGCTCACATAAACTCTACTACTTCTAAGTTAAGTTGCTACAATCAGACAACCCACAAATCCTCAGCCTTGTATTATACCAACGAGTATCAAATGACGGACATAGAAAGAGAGAGTGAGAGGAGACTAATTAGCTGGTCATTATAGATGAGAGTGAGGTACTCATTGTCTTACCAACTTTGGTCGTTACGTTATTATAGGAAGATAGAGCATAGAAATCACCATTAGAACTTAGTGAAGCTAGCTATAGCTAGCATGGAAGTTGGAAATGGGCCAGGAGTTTGAAGAGAAGTTGACTACTGTTAGCAAAGCTGGCGAATGGCAGAGCATTGGTCATAAAATTTTTTATAAAAGCAATCTTTGGAAGGGTCGTACGTCCATCGATTTTTGTGAGTAAGCTAGAGGATAGTGATCTCAAATTGATTTGAATGTCATTGGCCTCATCGATTTTTAGATATAATCCTATACTCTCCCCATATCTTGTCTTTTGCTAATTTGGACTATTACTTTCAAAATCAACTTTTCTGTATTGATGACGAGGTAGTTTTGAGTTGATTATCAGCTGCAGCATAGCAGGCCTTGCTGGCTTTCCTATTTCCTTTCAGTCTTGCTTTCTGCTTAGGTAGGCGTGTGTACATTTAATGCTTATATTTTTGTTTGCCATTTCCATAAATTATTTCTCTCGTTCTGATTACTAAGTTATAAGTTTTAGACAATTATGCAATAGCGTGTAGAGTGTATATGGTAAAAGCGAAATCAATAAAAACCATCAACATTTTTAGGATTTAATTATTATTGAAAAGAAAATTTTCCTTTTCATTTTAATAGCTTAAGGTATTGGAATCAATCTTCATACTATGTAGAAGTAAGGTTGCATATTGTTAAATAACCTCATATCCAACATTTTATGTAACGCTCTAACTTGCTTCAAAATCTAACTAAGATTTGATCATGTGAAAAAAAAAATAACGGGCAAGGAATGAGGTGTCAACTCAATAAGGGATAAGTAGAATGTACCCATCATGCAATACACAATACATATAAATTCAAAGGAAATATACATGGCATGCAATTCATATCACAATTTCGCATTTATTAAACTTATTTATTATTCTTAATCCATGCTTCTATCCTAAAATTTTTATGTAATTATTTTCTTAATCTTTTAGGGCCCCACTTAACCTAGTAGACTTATATCAAATGGTCTGCAAAAAAACAGACCACGCAAGACCCTTTCCACTCCTAAAAGCATCCTGGGCATTCCCACTCTTGAAATGCCGAGTCTCATTAAATAAATCATATGTGACACTTCCCACTCTTGGAAGTATCCTGCGTATCCCCACTCTTAGAATACTAAAATAAATCATTAGGGATATCTCCACTCTAGGAATATCCCGATACGTGTCTAATAATCAATCTCAATTTTATTGTATAAATATCAAGACCATCAAATATAAATCTACCCAGGCAAGCCACTAACCACAATTTCATTTTATTTTCTTGAAAATCCATAAATTCAACATCATCATGTCACATCATCTTCTTTCATCATGACATATTTCCATTATTTAATAACTCATCACAAAATTCACCACATCCTATACAATTTTTCATATAACCAAAATTCACATAATTATCATATTCTCATCCATAATTCACACTAAGTTTAGATAAATTACAAATTACATAGATTTTATATAATACAATATTTTTTTGATAAATCAAAAAGCTTTTATAAAATAATAGAAAATATATACAGTCTAGAGATTTTGAACCCGAAATCTCTTAATTAAAAGAGTTCAAAGGAATGTACAACACTTCTTTTCATCCTAAAACCATACAACAAACTCAATCATCCTACTTTATATCACTTTCCACCCAAAAGTACTTGAATCTAACAAATCTGGCAAATAACACAAGATACTCAACCCAATTCCAGTAGCACCCTCAATCAACAATACAATAACATATTTTCATAGCCTATGTGTACCAGATATGTTGTATATAACACAATATTTTCAATTCATCTAACTTGCACAAAATCACATTTACTAGAAGTTTCACAAATCCCATCTCCATATGAAGGGTTAGGACTCGAAATTTGTACATGTGAGCACAAAGAGAAACTAAGGAAATGCATTTTCTTACTCATGCATAATGTTAACATATATGCACATAAATATTGAATGTTTGCACATAAAAAAGAGGTACATGTATTCATTGACAATTTTCGGGTATAATTGATGTTAAATGTGATTTTATTCAAAATGAGAAGTAGAGGGAGTAGAAAGAGTGATCTTGGTATGATTTGTGATAAGAAAAGATTTAGAAACAAATTTGGTAGTGATTTTGGAAAAAAATGTTCCCTGAGTTTGCTTCGGTTTGTTAGCCATAACTTTTTCTTTAGTTATCCAAACGAAATGATTCTTGATTTGGATTAAACTAGAAATATATGGCTACATTTTTATTCAGACATCGAATTTCAATTATGTCTTTAAGAATCTCAAAATTTGTCATGAAGTTAAGAAATGGGTGCAGTACATTGGGAGATAAACGTAAATTCGTGTTCTAACATCGGGAGAAAATCTGCATTAATCTAGATAGATTTTGGCAAAGTTTCCTTCTTGAGAGTTGTAGATCTTTCTTTTCTTTCCAACGGTATATAGTATGAAAATTTTGGACATCTGAGCTGAAAGTTATGATCTTTATAAGTGGAGACGTTCTGGAGAGAAAAGTAAGACGATCCAAAAGTAAGAAGGAAGAAAACATCGTCTTAGTTTGACTTTTGCTTCATCTTAGTTTGACCTTCTATAAGACGCTTCGTCTTAGTTTTGCTTCGTCTTAGATATTGTTCATCATCTTAGTTTGACTTTTGCTTCATCTTAGTTTGACCTTTTGTAAGAAGCTTCGTCTTAGTTTTGTTTCATCTTAGTTTTGCTTCCGTCCCAGTATGACGTCATCATCGTCTTAGTATGATGTCATCATTCGTCTTAGTTTTGTTTCGTCTTAGTTTTGCTTCCGTCTCAGTATGACATCATCATCGTCTTAGTATGATGTCAGCATCGTCTTAGTTTTGTTTCATCTTAGTTTTGCTTCCGTCTTAGTATGACGTCATCATCGTCTTCGTATGACGTCAACATCGTCTTAGTTTTGCTTTTGTCTCAATATGATGTCATTATCGTCTTAGTATGACGTCAGTATTGTCTTAGTTTTGCTTCCGTCTCAGTATGACATCATCATCGTCTCAGTATGACGTCAGCATCATCTTAATTTTGTTTCATCTCAGTTTCGCTTCCATCTCAGTATGACGTCATCATCATCTTAGTATGACGTCAGCATCGTCTTAGTTTGACTTCAGCATCATCTTAGTTTGACCTTTTGCTTCCTTCTTCTGTTCCATTTTTACCTTTTGAAGGCCGAATCTTGCTTCAAAGTATTCATGAGAGTTGTAGCTCTTAAATTCTTCTTTCCAACCATCTAACGAACACCTTGATCCTATATTTGTAGGGAAAATTATGACAATTTTCCTAACCTTATATTGTCTGATGACATCACTTTCGTCTCAAAATGATTTCATATCGTCTGTTCTATTTTTGACCCCTCATATGAAATAATTGGCCTTTAAGGTCTTCATGAACATTGTATCTCTTAAAGTCCTCGTTCGAGCCATCCAAAGAACACCTCAATCAGAAATGTTTACAAAAAGTTATGGTTGTTTCCCTAAAACAGGTTCAGTACGATTGAGGTCATAAACATGGTTGCTTCTTTTGACCATAACTTTTTCACTAGACCTCCAAATGACTTGATTCTTGAACTATTAGATTTGTAAGACTTTTCTCTACTCTACCAAAAATCGAAGTTATCTAAAATGAAGTGAGAAAGATTAAGTGAAAAATATGGGACGGGTATAGTGAGTATGCTCTTAAAGGACATAAACTGGTGTTGTTTCATAGAACATACTTCAGTATTTTGATAATTTCGAGATCAGTAGAACTTCAAATGAGATGATTTTTGAATTGTAGTGAAATAGAGACATGGAGCTACAAATGGTATGAAGAAATTGGAATCTAATTCAGTCTCTAAGATGTTTAAATTTCAGATGGAAGTTGTTCATAGTATACTGCTTTGGACAAGAGCAGTCTAAAAATGTGCGAAGTATATCTTTTGAATCGCTGAACCAAATTGAGTGATTATGGTGTCGTTAGAAACTTAAGACAAAAGGGAATATTTTCTAGAAGAAAATGTTATGTCAGAATATTCAAGGGTATTTTTGGTAAGACACTTAAGTTTAAAAGAACCTAAGCCTATAAGGAAGGATAAACTGGACGTTTTGGACTCATTAAGGGCACAATTGGAAGTAGAAGTGTCGTCTTGCTTATAAATAAAGGAGAAAACGAGAATGATAAGGGGGAGAGAAGAAAAATATGTGGCTGAGAAAAGAGATAAAAGAGAGAAACATGAAAAAAAATGAAAGAGAGAAAGAAGAGAAAACAAGCTAGTGTTTTAATTTCCTTAGCCTTCAAGAGAGATTTTAAGGTTGTTCTAGAAGAGAAAAAGGAAGAGGAAGAGAAGAGCTTCCCTTTGAGCTAATGATCCCTTCATTTGGTGAAGAATGAAGGTAAGATCATTTTGAAACTTTTGGGTTTTTGAAAAGATTTTAGTTCATGGAGTTTAGACAATGCTTGGGTTTAAGTATTTTAGAACCAATTTTAGTGATTGTGCTTTGTGGGATTTTCAGTTGAAAACCCTATTGAGTGAAATTTTTGTTATTGTTTAAAAGGGATCAAGAGAGACAAGACGAACAAGAGAAGAAACATTTTGAGCAAGTCAATTCTTCAAGCAAGGAAATCAAGGTGGTACATGTTTATAATAGAGTAAATGAGTTATTACTGTCTTCTTTAAATCAAAGAGGTTTTCTGATTTTACTTACATCATAAGTGCTGCATTATTGTTCATGAATGATTTGTAAAATCTGCTATATGTTTGTTACATGATTTAAGTGATGTTTTTCAAAAGGAAAAGATCATAAAAGTGATATTTTTGAAAAGATGCATGTTTATGAAATCATGTTTTCAAGAATGGTTTTCAAGATATACGTCAAGTATATGATAAGCAAGTTTTCAAGAAAAGTGCCATTTTGGGCAACAAGTTTACAAGAATTTGAAATATATGTGTTATGTGAGTTTGTGGTAGTCCCTCAAGAACCGTCACATACACGTTGACCCAAGTAATGGCTTCTCCCGCTTGCCCGCTAGTGGTATGGAGCTCCCTCAAGAATTCACGATTACACAGGACCATTTCATTGGAAATGTGTAGTGCGTCATGTTTTGGACTTACCCAAACCATTTGATATGTTTATATGTTCATGATAAGTTGATGTGAGTGATGCATTCATGATTCGCATACAAATGAAATTCGGCATTGAAAATAAGTTATAAATGTTTTGGGTAGAAGCTTAAGGAACAAGTATTTTATGAACTTAAAGAAAATTTTCTAAGACAAGTAAAATGTTTTCAAGGTTTTTGTTTATCTTTTATTATAAACTATTACCCACGAGCTTTCAAGCTCACCCCTTCCGATCCCTATCCTCATGTGGTAGCTAAGAGATCAAGTGATCAAGAGCATAAAGGATTTGCTACAATGGTCATTTTGTATTTTTGTATTAAGCCAATGGTGTGACTTTTGATTTGTAAATAAAGTTTTCAAACTCTATTGCTTGAGTAATGAAATGTTATATTGAAGTTATTTCAATTGTGTTTGGTTCATCTTGACTCCCTCGTAAAAAGGGTTAAGTTGGAGAAATAAGTTTGTTTTGATGTTTGTCTGTTGTGGGCACGCCACCTTTGTGGGATTATGCCTAATAAGGGTTCATGTAAATAACCCTACCAGGTAACATGAGAGCATTATGGTTTTTCTGAAGAGTTAGGTTCCGAAAGCGGTGCCCAACAGTTGTGATATCAAAGCAAGAGTTAGGTTCCACAATCAAGCGGTGCCCAACATATGTGGTATCAGAGCCCAGTATTAGGATCTTACATGGGCAACCTTCGGATATGTGTTAATTGCAAGAGCGATTGCTAAGAGTTAAGGCCAATAGAATTAGTAAGAAGACTAATGTCTTGATAGAGTGTATGGTAAGGAAAGTTTGTTGATAATTAGCAATAAGAAACATGGCGTAGTCCTATGTATTAGACACAGATTCAGTATTTGTGGTTATGTTAGCGAATAAGACGACGGAATCCCGTTGCAGTTACGTATTTAAATTGATAAGGATGTGAACAGGTTTTCTTGATTTGACTGAAGAAGAAATAGAAATATAGATGAAAATGACAAGATTTAAGGTGTACAAGTAAAGAGAAATTGAAAGGTTAAACTAGGAATTGATCATGATTGTTTAACTGAGGTGATAACAGTTATGATTTAGCATAAGAATATGTCTGTGATATTAAATCAGAATGTCATGATGATTAAGGATCAAGGATTTGGAATTGATTAAGGATATGCGTATGGAAGATAAAAAAGATGACAGTAGGAAAATGAGATCAAAATGAGGAAATAGTAAAGGGGAAATGAAATAGACATAAATAACTTCTCATGAGATGAATGAAATGATATGTAGTATGGAGAAAGTTAGAAATGCATACAAGATAGAATTTTTCGTATAAATGAGATTAAGGAAAAGATGAAGAATTAAATGAGAAGAGTTAATGCAAATATTGTCAAAGACCAATGAAGATTAAAGCATCATTTGTGTAAGATATAATTTGGTGATTGTAGGAAATAAATCTCTGGATAGAATGGGATGAATTTGATGATACGCACCCATAATGCGAAGACGATAACAATTGATTGATAAAGTTTGTATAAATGACCAACATAGATTATTGTAGCAAGAAATCTTTTTCGGAGAAACATTTCATTGAATTAGGTTAAGCAAATCAAATAGTTTTATATTAAGAATGATCAACGAAGAAGAAAATTAGAAATGATTATGAAATGATTCAAAAGTGAGTGTTGGAGTCTTATTCCTGATGGAAACTCAAGCATGAAATGTAGAACATACTACTGAGAATCTATGCATTATGTTTGATGTAAAGTATCTAACTATCTGTTTGGATTCTTGAATTTGAGGTGACATTATTGTTAATATGAGGAGATCAGTTAGGTAAGAATTTCGAGGACGAAATTTTTCAGAGGGGGATAATTGTTGGACCCCGAACTTTTCAGGAAAGATTAAAGTTGTTGAATGAGAAATTTTAGTGATTAGTCATGAGTAAAGAATCAATGAATGAAAGTTCTTGAACTAAGAAATGATAGACAAGAGTAAAGTTGAGAATGAGGAGTAAATGAAGTAGAAAGAGTGATCTTGGTATGAGTTGTGTAAGGAAAGATTTTGAAATAAATAGTTGATCTGGAAAATGTTCACTGAGTATGGTTCTGTATTTTAGCCACAACGTTTTCTTCAGTTGTCCAAACGAGTTGATTCTTAATTTGGATTAAAATAGAAACATATGGCTACATTTCGTATGCAGACATCGAATTTCAATTCTATCTCTAAGAACCTCAAAATTTGTCATGAATTTGAGAACTGGGTGGTGCAGTATATTGGGAGATGAACTTAAATTTGTGTTCTGAATTCAAGGGAAGTTTTGGGATTGATACAAATAGATTTTTTTCAAAGTTTCCTTCTAGAAATTGTAGATCTTTCTTGTATCTTTCCAATGGTATATAGGATGAAAATTTTGGACATCTGAGCTGAAAGTTATGATCTTTATAAGTGGAGACGTTCTAGAGAGAAAAGTAAGACGATGCAAAAGTAAGAAGGAAGAAAACATCGTCTTAGTTTGACTTTTGCTTCATCTTAGTTTGACCTTCTGTAAGACGCTTCGTCTTAGTTTTGCTTCATCTTAGTTACTGTTCATCGTCTTAGTTGGACTTTTGCTTCCTCTTAGTTTGACCTTCTGTAAGAAGCTTCGTCTTAGTTTTGCTTCCATCTCAGATGATATCATCATCATCTTAGTATGATGTCAGCATTCATCTTAGTTTTGCTTTCGTCTCAGTATGACGTTATCATCGTCTTAGTATGACGTCAACATCGTCTTAGTTTTGCTTCCGTCTCAGTATGACGTCATCATCGTCTTAGTACAACGTCAGCATCATCTTAGTTTTGTTTCGTCTTAGTTTTGCTTACGTCTCAGTATGACGTCATTATCATCTTAGTATGATGTCAGCATCGTCTTAGTTTTGCTTCCGTCTCATTATGACGTCATCATCGTTTTAGTATGACGTCAGCATCGTATTAGTTTGACTTCAGCATCGTCTTAGTTTGACCTTTTGCTTCCTTCTTCTGTTCCATTTTTACCTTTTTGAGGCCGAATCTCGCTTCAAGATCTTCATGAGAGTTGTAGCTCTTGAATTCTTCTTTCCAACCATCTAATGAACAGAAGTTAAAGAGAAGCAGAAGAATAAAGAAGTGGAAAAGAGTGAAGAAGATGAGAGTCGAGAAAGTGGCAAGGAGGCTACGAAAGCACCAGTTGAAAAGGAGGACCATCCAAGGTTATTTGTTGATCCCATCACACATCCGGTAATACCTCGAATTCCTTATCCTCAAAGGCTGAAAGGTACGCAATTAGATAAGCAATTTGGTCATTTTCTTGAGATATTTAAAAAGTTGCATATAAACATTCCTTTTGTTGAGGCCATAGCGCAGATGCCTTCTTATGGTAAGTTTTTGAAAGAAATTTTGTCTAATAAGAGAAGGCTTGAGGAGTATGACACGGTGAAGCTGAATGAGGAGTGTTCAGTCATATTGTCGAGAAAGCTACCACTGAAGCTTAAGGATCCAGAGAGTTTTACTATTCCTTGTGTTATTGGTAAATTAAATATAGATAAGGCTTTAATGGATTTGGGTGCGAGCATTAACTTAATGCCTCTTTCTGTTTTCAGGAAGTTAGAATTGGCAGAGCCCAAACCCACTACTATTTCACTTCAGATGGCAGATAGGTCAATCACTTATCTGAGGGGAATCATTGAGGATGTATTGGTCAAGGTCGAGAAGTTCATCTTCCTGGTAGATTTCTTAGTGTTTGATATGGACGAAGATATAGACATCCCCATCATTCTTGGGAGACCTTTCATGGCTACTGCACGGACCATCATCGATGTGCAATGTGGAAAGCTCATCTTGAGACTTCAAGATGATGAACCAGTTTTTGATGTGTTCAATGATATGAAGCATCCTTCTTCTCTTGACTCTTTCCATTTTATTGATATTTATTCTTCTGATGCTAAAGATTCTTCTACTATTTGTGCAGATTTGTTGAAAGAGGAAGCACAAAGAATGATTCAAAAGTTAGGGAAAGAATTGCAAGAAAAGTTGGAGGATATTGTAGTTGAGTTGAAGTAGGCATATTGGACACATTATAAAGCATACGAGCCTCTCCAATGTTCAGTCAAGCTATTTCTAAAGCCTTTAATTGAAGAGCCTCTTTCTCTTGACCTTAAACCTCTTCCGAGTCATTTGAAGTATGTTGATCTTAACCCACCTGGACAACGAGCAAAATTGTATATGCCAAGGTTTATGGATAATTCTGAGGAGCAATTATCTCTTTATGGCACTTTGCCTCCTTGATTATGGTGCCTGTTGTCCAGTAGGATTGTAGTTTTCTTTCTTTTCTTTTCTTGTTATTTCTTTTGCATTTTTTAATGCATTTTTTTTAGTTTTTTTAAGTTTTCTTTAAGTTTGCGTGGTTGGTGGCAAAAAGTTCTTGGCTAATTTTTCTTCAGGGAAGTTTCTTCTTTCTCTTTCCTCTCTTTGTGTTTAATTGTTGACTACTTGAACATTAGGGACAATGTTCATATTAAATGTGGGGGGGTTGAGATTATATGCATGTTGCTGTTTACGTTATTGATGTTGATGTTGAGAGATACACACTTGAATGGTTGCGACTCTTTTGGTAGCTAACTTGGGTCCCATTTGTGATGAATTTGACCATACAGTTCTATCAAAGTAGTTGGATGGAAAATTAAGTTGTTTGTATGAACTTGGAATAGGCAGCTTGAGAGGATAGTGAACCATGTGGATTAATTAAAGTAGTCAATTGCATAAACTTAGT
>JAOTAZ010000005.1:36124388-36145497 GCA_025629785.1 Erythroxylum oxycarpum
TGAGCTTTATCTTTGGTAGTAAAAACCTTGCAGGACGGAATGATGGATTTTCATTATCTTTGGATCAAATGTTTCTTTTTAACTTGGTCGACCTATATAGTGATTTGCTTAACCATTTTTTACTGATTTTATAAATATTACAACTTTTGTAATTAATTATGGTCCAAGGGGAAGAATGTTGGAAATTTTTTGAAAATATTGGACAACGATTAATTACGTTCTTTGGTTTTAATAAAATTAAAGATTAAGTGAATTGAATTTAATCCAATTAAAAGGTAATAAAGTAGCCCAAATGTGATCTAAATTAATGGGCTGAAGTCTAGCGAAGCAAATGAGTCATATTCAGTGTGGGCAGGACTCATATTGGGGTGATGAGAAAACCTAATATGAAAGCTATATATATAAGATTAAGGTCTCTTGCAGCTGCTTAAGCAATTCGTGAACGTTTGGATTATCTGACCCGTCAAGAGGTTCACGAGTTAAGAAAGTTGCAGAAAGACATTAACAACGTTTTAGTGATCAACTTTCGTGACGGTCGACGGGAAAACATAATTGTTTCGGCTTTGAAAAGCTCGTTGAAAGTCATTGAACCAAAATCAAGTATTTTTGTGTTTTTGTCATTCATTTTCTTTCACGTCGATCCTAGATAAGTAACTAAGGCTCATGTTACGCACTCCAACCAAATCCTTTCTTAGTCTCCTAATTACCTTTTTCTTGTTAGTCGCATCAGGTTAGTAACATACTCATTTGGCCTATCTTTGCATTAAGAGAGCTTCCTTTGTCATTCTACAGGTGCCTTAGATTTAATAAGCGTCTATCATTACTGGTTGTGCATATTTAGACGTAATCTTCAAAATACTAAGCAATTGCTAGCACTCCTTGTGGCTCCCTTCTTGTCCATCTGAGGATGACCCAGTTCCTGAAAATGGACCCAGAACCCTTGAAATAATCTTCACGTCCAATCCCTAGAAGGCTAGTGTTAGACCCCTAAGTCCAAACTGCAAGATCGTGCTAGTGTTGGCGAGCCTTGGCCAATGATTAGCACGCAGTTGATACGAGGAAGGTGCATTGACGGGGGAACAAGGCGAAGTCTTATGAGTTGGCGAGAAAAACCTGAGGAACTTGCTAAATAGGCGAGGGATGCTGGAAGTATCGGCAAAGATCTCAAGAGTAGGTGAGATACGATACGTGTAGGCGCATATTGACAGAAATCTTCGATGAGACGTCAGATTCAGATGCTAGGTCGCGAGGAGTTGGCGAATTAAATCGTGCAAAACCCGAGGGTGCGCGAAGGCATGCGAGCAAGGAAAGGCGCATAAGCACTTGACTTCGCCTACGCAGATCGAAGGTATGTAAAATATGTGAGGTTTTATACTAACTTGGATTGCGACTTATACTTAGTTAAGGAGCAATGAGATTGCACTATGAGTGAACTTGAACATGGAAGATGGACTTGTCCATGGACGTGCATTAATGGACCTATATGCGAATAGGCCTTGGTGACTTGGAAAGCACATCGGCAATGACATGGCAATTGTGGGTGATGTGGCACATGATGACGTGGTGAGATCAACTTAAAGATCACATTGGAGATTCATCAAATCTAAGAGATAAAGACCATGTGGGAGAATCATCTGAAGATAGTGGAGATCTTCAAGGATATGGATGCAATCTTCCAAGTTAGCATGTAATCTTTATTTGATTAGATTATGATGTAATGTAGCTAATTAGAAGAGTCCTAAGGGAAAGGAGATGTCTTCCTGTTGGTCGGTGTGATGTAGTGTAATCTTTAGTTGATAGGATCAACTAGGATTATGGAGATCCTTAAAGATCTTGAAGTTGCTTTCCAAGCAAGAGGAGCCTATAAATAACTCAATAGAGTTGAGAGCTAGGAGTTCAATCATTGAGTCATTCACTCATCGAGATAAATCACTCAAAGGAGAGAGATTTGAGAGTTGAGAGCTTTTTAGGGTTCTCATTGTAAGGGCTTCGAGTAGGGAGTTCCTTGTAAGTGTTTCGAGAAGGGGGTACTTATATCTTTTATTAACATTTTGTTGAGAGTTAATGAAAAATTAGCTTCAGCTATATATCTCTTGTTGCTTTCTTTCCTCTGTTATACACGTGTTATTTTGTGTGTGAGAGAAACACTTTAAACACTTGTGTGAGCGTGAGGTGTTCAAGGGTTAACGGATTTGTTCAGCGACATTCACGTGAAAATGCTGAATCTTGCTTAAGTGGACTTAAGTGGGATTGTCGTGCCAAGGTAGGTGCTCAAGTCCAAAACAAACCTTTGTGACAGGTAGCATATGGGCTCAGATCAAATGCTCCTACGACGCCTCTTACTACTTCTCCTGCCAAACGGGAGATTGGCGTCGTTTTTTGTCTAGGCCGCAACCAACTTACCCTGTAACCCAACTCAACTTTTACGTAAACTAAGGCATGGTCCAATATGAAGTCAGATTTTTCCATGGGCATAATAAAGCGGTTCAAATCGAACCTAATGGCGACTCATTGGTGAGTTGAGATGGAGGTTCGTGTCCTGTGGAGAACTATATTGAAGCTATCCGTCGTAGTGTCGGTCTGTCTTTCTTACTAGCCATCGATGAGTAGTGCATATGATGGGTGCCATAATGTGGGCCTAATTTTATGTACACAAAAATATTTCAAGGTATACGTCTATCTTGGTGAGTGGTGACAAACAGTCCTCCATTCTCCACCTGTTCTGATGTTAATAGTTACAAAATAACCTTTTATCCCCGCTTAATTCCCTATTTTATTCATAGATGCCTATTTCTATATAATTAAAGGACACCATGTTTTATGAGAAGCAACCATTTAACCATATCAAAGTTAAATAGTTCTGAATTGGGTAAAAAAAAAAGACGATAGAATTCGCGATAATTAGGGATTTCAATTTTAACCCGGCCCGATTTAGGTTTTCCGGGCCATAGGCGGGCCATGGGTCAAGCAAGGGCCGTTATGACATCGTTTTTAATTTTTTTAAAAAAATATAATCAGATGGGCAGGGCTGACCCGACTTGCCTATGGCCCATCAGGTTACAGGTTGGACCCACTCCTGACTCGGCCCAGCCCAACCTATTGACATGCATAGCGATAATGACTAGGTATTATCAAGCCTATCCTAAGCATACCCCTGCATCATTCCTTGAGGTCACTCTCATGCATATAGTAGCAGGATTCCTGTTGTGGTCAGTCCTATCCTATGCACCTATTATATCTGCGTGAACTTCAATTAGTTCAGAACACAAAAGTTGTTCAGTTCCTAAATGCAGAGGTGATCAGCAACCATGCACCAGAGAATACACAGACTTGGTGAAAGAAAGTAGACACAGACATAGTCCAAGCAGTTTGTAAAGAGACGAACTTTCATCAACTCAAATGGCCAGATAAGACTACAGAACACAATTTCTGTAGCAACAAATTTAGAGCATCCATTAAGCTTTAGCAATGCAGGATTTAGAGCAAAAGAGACGAGAACTTTCAAAGATGGCCTCTTTTTGACAACCCACAAATTGTTTAACGTTGTCATTGCTTTATTACGTGCCACCTTCTCATCTCGTACGCCTGGTTTCTTGTCTTCCCTTTTAAGGCATTCTTTCTTTCAGTTTTAGGATTCATAAGAATGGCTAAGAAGAGAATACTCGAGGGGAAAAGAAACACAGAAATTGGAATTACGTTCAATTATTGGACATCAAATTGCTCGAAGCAGCCTAGGAGATCCCATGGAAAACACCGGAGTTAATTGTTCCTATTGTTGTCTTCCTCCACGACAACCCATGTCTAATGTCACATATTTTTTGTACGTCTATCACTCTGTCCATGTATCCACCCGGTTTTGTATGAATAGAAGTGCTGTTCAAGTTTGTAATGTTATTGTACCCTTATGCACTTATTCATGGGAGATGGGAGATGATCATATCCATTTCCGCGGTTTTGATGAGAATAAAAGGGTAAAAATATCATTAAAGCACCCTTGTCTCATTGCATCAAATCCACAGATAAAAGATCAAGGCCATTATCAGATTTCTACAAAGTTTGAAAGAATCAAATAAGATTTTCATATGGCAATTACTTAATTGGTATATAATGTAGACAGCATCACAGCTTATTGATGGCTGTCCAATCGTCGTGTTACTATTGTATTTTTTATTTTAATCGTCAGTGAAAAGAAACGAGGTACCACCTTCAGATCAGAATCTATTGCAAAGATGATGCAAATCAAAGAAAGCAATAGTGTTGGCTGTACTCCAAGAACTTTGTGTAAGCTGAACCAGCTTGCCGACTGCAGTGGCCTGACGGAGCAAGTTGTTAGATTCTTATGGTTTTAGTCGATGAATGCTTGGTTTATGTTTCCGATATTACTTGAAATTTAAGCTTAAGAGCTTTTGAACACTTTTTCTCTTGTACCAATTAAGTTTGGATCTTGTTAGTACACACATTTGGATCATGTTCGTTCAGTTTAAAGTTTGGATATACGTTTGCGGTCTAAACAGAAGTGATGATACTTCCAAATGAGAGGATAAGCATCCTCCTCAGAGAATTGGAGAAGCCAAGGCATTAGTTATGGTGCTCTGATATAATTTTTACAGGATTCATTTAGTTAAACTTAACTTTTCTGTTCTGCCAGTAATCTTACGTGATGCATTGGCATATGATTTTCAGTGCCCCGGGATGATCCGGTCAGGGATGGTTCGAAATCTGAAGATAATATCATTGGCTGTTTCCTTAAATCCCTTGATGGCTCTCTTATCATCTGCTTTCTGTGCTTACCACAGATTTACAGGAACCCATAGTTCTATCCTTCATGTTGACGACTATCGCAATCACATATGGCAACACTTACAGATTCTTATGGAAAAAAAAAAAGAGAGGGTGGGATAAGCCCATGCATACAGCAACTTTTTCCACTTATCGCCAAAATCAGCAATCTAATTGATTTTATGTTTGTACGAAATATATTTTATTGACTTACAACTTAATGTCTCTGCTTATTATCAGAAAGCCACCTGTTTGTCCAACAAGGATTTCCAGATACTTCAAAACAAGTTTGCATTTAATTGCATTTTTGTTGGGGTACTTCCAACTTCTTCCATTTGATGAGATGTGCAACTTTTTATATCATTAAGAGACATGATATAAAAAGGAATCTTCCACGTTTCTTGATGTCAAGTTTGAACTTAGAATGTGTGAAATTTATTTTGCTTAATTAAATGGGCAAACGGTCATCTTCCATCAATTCTGCTCTGACCATATGTACTTTGGATTTCTCTAATCGTAGACCACCTATAGATCAATGCATATATCTCTCATAGTTCATACTTGTTTTCTCTTGAATCTATCGTGAGGTTGCCGGTTCAAGATAATGCGGCACCTTAGTCTTCTAGCTCCGGTATGGCTCGCGCTAGCAACTTCCATGAGCTCTGACATTATAAAACTTTTGGATCTTCATTTGAATGTTGTCTAATATACATACATACATACATACATACATATATATATAATAAAAAATAGAAATGGCTTGTCGGAAATTTTAGTTGATTGGTGATTGAACAAGATATCGACGCCAGAATTATTGGCAAGAAAAAGATGGTAGAAGATCCCTCTGGCCAGAAAGCTCCATGGACGCATGACATTTAGTTCACGACGTGCAGATTTGAGACAGAAAGATAAGGAAAAGTTTTGTGCTTGATGCCGATTGATCCTTTTGTGCTTGACCACACGCAATAGCAAAGAATATTCAGTTGTGTCCCAGCCAGCGAAGTAAAGTCAAGAACAGCACAGGAGGCTACGAAGTAGAAACCAGCTGCTTCTCAAAACCCACCACCACCCTCTTAATGTGGAAGAAAACAGCATACAAGCCTCCAAGCGGATGGAGATCAGTCCCAGTCAAGTATGAACGTCCAAGAAACTCCAACCAGAACAAGAGGACATGATATATGTTACCAACTCCCTCATCTAATTATTGTTCACCATCTCCGACACTACTTGTCTGTTCTTTTGTTCATCATTCGATTCAACTATCTATATCACATCAGTACTGCAGTTTAAAAAAAGTGGAAAGATTATTTATGGTCTTAGTGGCGCCGAGTGATCGATAATACACGGTAAGAAGCATAAGAAATTATCTGTTTCACCTAATGGTACAGAAATGGTTTGATAATCTGATGGCCATAGTAATAAGCAATTATTTGTTTCACCTAATGGTAAAGAAATGGTTTGATAATCTGATGGCCATAGTAATAAAACGCAGCCAAGCCAACCATGGCTGTGGAAAAATTAAAGACTGTTAGGTGCGACAAAGGGCTTAGATCTACAGTTGCACAGATCGGTAGTAGAGTTGGCCACGTACCAATATACTACGCATTACTTCCAAAATGGAAAAATAGAAAAATCAAAATACTCATAATAAAAAAGTAGAAGATTAATAACTGTTAATTATGTTTTTAAATCCACTCTTGCATGTATACGACATGTATTTAACAGCTAGGCCCGTCTCTGCTCTGTCTTTCCCTATTCTTCTTCTTTTTTTAACAATTCCACGTCTTACAATTTTCTCTTTGCTTTCTCTTTTGTTTTCAAATCCTTTTGATTTCCACCATTAATCTATGGCTTCTTCGAGCTCTGGAAGCTCAATTCCTGCTCCTGGTAATTTCTCCCTCCTCAAGTTTCAATCTTTCAATTGCTATCAAACAAAGTCTCTGTTTTTCATTATCAAACTCAGATCAAACGGTCAATTTTGTGGTAATAAAAGTGATAGTAGTTTTATTTTCTGTTTGGTGATTGTATGGTTCTCTTGCAGAGGCGGTTCAGGTTCTGGTATCTTCTCTTGCTGATGATTCCTCCGTCGTTAGAGAAGCCTCCATGGCCTCCCTCAAGGACGTCGCCTCACTGTAAAGCCTTTTTCTTTATAATGTATTGCTTTTTTGATGTTTGATGTGACCCTATCGAGTTTCCAACTTCAGGAACCCCCTCCTGGTGCTTGATTGTTGCTCCTCTGTTTCTCGAGGAGGAAGACGAGTACTTACTTTTGCTCCTCTCTTTTAAATTCAAAACTTTTTTGTGATTCAACATTTTGCATTGGCTTTAGGGTCTAATCTTAATGAAATAGTGAAGTTGGTCTTAGGAATTTTGGCGTGTAATTGAGAAAAAGTGTGAACTTCCTTTGTTCTTTTCAGCGTTTTGGGAACATGGCCGGGGTGTTTCAGGTGATGGCGTTGGCAATTCGTGAGTTAGATAGAAGGGATGTTGATCCTTCTTTCATGTCGAAGCTTGCTAAGATTGTTACTACCGAAATGATCTCCTCTAAGGTTTCTTATTTTGTATTTTTTGACTTATATAATTCATCCTGATTATTGTATTCTGTAGCTTGCTCTCCATGCATCTACTTTTTGCTCTGAATTGTCACTTTGTTCCCAATTTTTTATCTGCACCAATTATATGTTGATCAGTGAATGAGCGCATTCATAAAGAGATGAACTTTTTAGCGATGAAACTTGATGTTTGTCAATTAGTGCGTTAGAGGCTAGATAATTTCCCTATCAGGCGGTGAAGTTAGAAGGGATGACTTTTTGATGTTGGAAATCAGTTGAAACAGACCTACTTCACTTGATGATGGAGAACTATTATGATATAAACTTTTAGACAGCAGGAAGGTGGTCTCTGCCTCTGCTTTTGCAATATTTCCTGATAGAATTGAAGCAGTTATTGTGCACCAATTTTAGTATGTTGTTTGTTGGGTGTAGAAGAATTTTTCTGTGAAAACTTTCCCCTGGGGACATGTTCTTTGTTGTTGTTCTAACTCTGTCGAATTCTTGGAGGTTGCTTTGATGTGATGCAGACTCTTTTTCAGTCTAGCTTATGCACTTTTTATCACTAATGTAGCTCTTTTGTTGTGATCTTCTCTACTTCTGTTATTATCAGGTAGGGTAAGTTTGGTGATTTTAAAAGAATTGACAATTATATGTCTATTCAGCACATGCTTGCAAAAGCAACTATATGCTTCTTTAGGTGGCTTCCTGAATAAAGGATTATGGATAATATCAATTGTCCAGTAGATGTTACATTTTCCCTGTATTATGCTAGTTTTTCTCCTTCTTTTGTTTTTTTTTTTGTTTTTAATATAAATCTAATCTTGGCCAATTGGATATTTCCTTGAACCCACTTATTGTTTTCTTTCACCTTTCTTTTTTCTTTGATTGAGATAGGAGCTTAATGCTGATTGGATGAGGGCTGGAGCAGCCGTCCTTGTTTCAATAGGTTCACATTTGCCTGACCTTGTAAGTTTATTATCTTTACCGGTCTTCCAGTTCAAAGTAGGAAAAGCTGAAATTCTTGGATAGATCTGATTTGACATACTGTTACTTTTTGTGAGTGCACCCAAAGAGAAATCTATCGTAAATGTGGTTCTATAGAGGGAAGTTGATTTCTGGTATGGAATTGAGCTTTGTTCCACCAGCAATTCTGTGTTTGATTCGATTTCCTATATTGCTTTATGTTTGGCATTAACTAGAATTGTCTGGAGATTTACATACTTTCTATATCTATCATATGAGACATGTACGATTTCTGATGTCAACTTAGTGTCTCTCCTGGCATTCTTTCCAATTCTGAGCCTTCTGCTTCTGATCTGTTTTTCTGACTATCACTGAGTCTTTCTTACTCTGTAACACAGATGATGGAGGAGATATTTATCCATTTGTCAGGGCCAACTTCAGCATTGCCTGCCATGCTTCAAATTCTTGCTGACTTTGCTTCTGCTGATGGTTACCATCCAACTTTCCGTGTTTAATTGTCTTGTTTTGATTCAAAATGTTTGATGATTGCAACTAGACTAAATAAACTGTGTTATGTGCTTTTTGATTTATTGAAGCTTTGCAGTTCACTCCTAGACTCAAAGGTGTACTGTCACGTGTATTACCTATTCTTGGAAATGTACGGGATTCACATCGGCCAATATTTGCTAATGGTATGATAAATTTTTGTTTGCATCCTTGTTTCACTGTGGATTGTTTGCTTGAATGTGGATAATATTAGCATATTCTTCATTAATTATGTCAAAATTTAATTCCTACAAAACAATGAACTAGTATCTAAAGAGAAGGAATTTGGACCCAATTTTAACAACACGCAATATGAAGCATAAGATGTTTATGGTTTGACCAAAGCTATATGATGACATCATTTTATTTAGTCATGTGCCATGGTTTGGGTGCTGAGTAAATTGTGATTACTGTTTTTTTTTTTGGTAGCATTCAAGTGCTGGTGTCTGGCTGCTGCTCAATACAATATGGATTTTCCAATGAATTCTTGTCTTGATGCTGATGTCATGTAAGATCTAGTTCTTCTTCTACGTTCATTTAAGATATGTTCTTTCAACATTGTGCTCTGAAGAAGATGCATGATTCAATACAGGTCATTTCTTAATTCTGCTTTTGAGCTTTTATTGAGAGTTTGGACAGCTTCACGAGATCTGAAGGTATGCAAAATCTCTATCCTTTAGAGCACTATATTAGTGAATTCAGATACCGTTCTGCTATATATAAACCTTTGTAGGACCTTGCTTGTTACAAGGTAGTGTAGCTAATTTAGACTATCGATTCTTGCACCACTTTAGGTAAATGTCTCATGTGCTAGCTTGGTTCTTCATTAAAAATGCTAGAAAATCGATCACTAATCTGCACACCCTCTTTCTGGACACGTATATTCTTCCATTGAAAAATCTTATGTGGAATTGGTTTTTCTTCTCTATATTTGTGATAGGTTCGCACATCTTCAGTGGAAGCGTTGTGTCAGATGGTTGGTCTTATCACTAGGCCACAGCTGAAAGCGGCTTTACCCAGACTTATCCCTACTGTATTGGACTTGTAAGATAAATCATTATTTAATGTTCTTTATCACAATATTTTCTTTAATGTCTCTTTTCTATGTTGAAAGAATTTGATTGAATTTTATTAGCAAAGTCATTCTCAAACTAAAACTTATGCCTTGATGAGTCTAATTGGGTACCAACTTGAGCTATTAGTGTATAATTCCTTTCCTCTTTGTTGTAAATCAGGTATAAAAGAGATCAAGATATTTCCCTTCTAGCTACACGTGGTCTCCATAGCCTCTTAAATGCCTCACTGCTGTCAGAAACTGGTCCACCATTGCTTGATTTTGAGGTGACACATGCATCACTTTTTTCTTCAATATGAGTTATTGATGTTTTCTCCAGCTTCATCTTTTACTGTTATTTCCAGTTACTCCATCTAATCAAGTCGAAATTATCTTCTAATTTATGTTGGTTTGATATAGAGTTTTTATGACCTAAGATAATAGAATGATCTATTACAGAATCTTTTTCCCCTTAAAATCTATTGAACAATGCCTTTTGGACTTTTGAGTTTCCTAATCAATTCACTTTCATCCTATGTTGTGCAGGATCTCACAGTTATCCTGTCAACACTACTTCCAGTAGTTTGCGTCAGTGCTGATGGTAAAGAGCATCAAAACTTTTCAGTGGGATTAAAGGTTTGTATCTTAGTGGCCATGGTCTCATCCTTTATCTAGATGTTCTCCATTATCTCCTAATTACAAATATCCTTTCTTTCTGTATTTCTTTTCCTGTTTATGGTTCCTTTTTACAGACATACAATGAAGTTCAGCGTTGTTTTCTCACAGTTGGTTTGGTGTACCCTGACGATTTATTCACTTTCCTTCTAAATGTGAGTAATTGGTTGTTTTCTTTCCCTTCAAAGATAATGTCTTTTTTGGGTTCTTTTGACTATTATATTGTAGACTAGAAGGATTCATTTCATGCCTTGAATCTTTCCATTTAATTTTGAATAATCGTTGATTTTTTTTAACTCTTTTCTTTTCCTACTAGAAATGTCGCTTGAAGGAAGAATCTCTAACTTTTGGTGCACTCTGTGTCATAAAACATCTGCTCCCAAGGTTTTCTCTCTTCTCTAAGACGTTGTTACTTCTCTGATGTCCTAAGTGACCTTATGATGCATATATTTTTCCTTTGGAGGTTGTCTGAAGCTTGGCACAGCAAAAGACCTTTGCTTGTTGAAGCTGTGAAGTCTTTGCTAGATGAGAAACATATAGGCGTCCAAAAGGCTTTGTCGGAGGTATGGTATAATTTGGTTACCAGTTCTTATAGTTTCTATATAGTGCCTCTAGACCTTACAGATCAGTTAGTTTGTTTATAGAATATGGGTGCCTTATTTTTCCTAACTTACTTTAGTGTCACTTGTTATAGTTGATTGTAGTTATGGCTTCACATTGCTATTTAGTTGGTCCACCCGGGGAGTTGTTTGTTGAATATCTTGTGCGGCACTGTGCTCTATCATCAGATGGGGATGGAAGTGATCCTGAGAACAAGGTAGGCTTTTGGTCATGCTCTCCGTTTTTCCAGGATATGATATGGATTTAATATGTGCTAATTGAGATTTCACTTTTTACATGGTAAGGTGAACTCCACTGAAAGATACAATAAACTGAAAATTGAATATTGAGTGAAAAATTGAGAAGTTATGCAAGTTCTTGTACTCAGATTTCCATGTGCCTATCGGTCAACGCTGGTCTTCATATTTTAGAATTCCCCTTATTTGAAGACTGTATCTGAATTTAAGAGTTTGTTTTGCTCCAGACTTGGTAAGTTCTGAGTTATTAACTTCCGCAGGTAAAGATACTGGCTTCTTCTCTAATAGAGTTGAGAGCTGTTTGTGAGAAAGGTCTTCTCCTCATAACCATTACAGTTCCTGAAATGGAGGTATTAAAGATTTACATCCATGATGCAACTTGTCTAAAATTGGAGTCTTATGGTTTGGAATTGATTTATGCAGCATATTCTTTGGCCTTTTCTATTGAAGATGATTATTCCGCGGGTTTACACTGGGGCTACTGCAATAGTAGGTCATTCTATTATTTAGTTTTCTTTTTACCTCAGCATCTGATGTGTTGATTTAATTTCCCTTCTTCTATATGCCTTTGATTTTAAAAATGCTATTAGGTGAATGTGGTTACCTTCTACTTTTTATGGTGGTTGATGGTAACATTGTTTGGAGATGAGATGTTTTTTCATCTGAATCCAGTTAAGTGTTGATGTGTTCACATTATCATTTTGCATACACGTTTTTTTCACAGGTTTGCAGGTGTATCTCGGAGCTATGTAGACATAGATCTTTGAATAGTAATAGTATGCTTAATGAGTGCAAAATCCGGGGTGATATCCCAAGTCCTGAGGTAAGTTTTTGTGTTGTTTTAAGATTGTTTTCTTTTGTAACTTTTTCATCTTACTGTAAACAATAGCCAGCTATTGATTTGGCGTGCATCTGTTAGGAACTTCTTGCCCGCTTTCTGGTGCTTTTGCATGATCCATTAGCTAGGGAACAACTGGCAACTCAAATTTTTTCAGTGAGTATTTTGTTTAGCCTCGATAATTTGGACTTTCTTTATGATTGTTCTTGTAGCTGTAAATGCATACATTTGGTGATTAAACCATAGCTGCAAATGAGCCAAGGCAGGCTGACCTTTGACTGAGCCTAGATTTGAAGACTTAGGCTCAAGTCATCCAAAGTTTCTTTGATCCCGAGATTGAAACAAGTCCAATATAGCTAATTTTAAGACATGGGCTTGATTTACGAAAAGTTATCGATTCTAAGTGTGTAAGAAGTAAAATAAGTATGATCTTCAGTTGCTTTTTGAATGAGTCTATAAATAAGTCTTTGAATGAATTTATAATTTGTAACTAAAGCAGTTTGTTAATTGAACCGAGTTACCCTTACTCAGATTTGACCTGTGTATGAAATGAAACTTAAAAATTGTATTAACTAATTTGTGTAAATGAATGAGCTTTGGTGAGCTGCTACAGTGCAATCTTCCAAGTTTTATGAAGCGCTCTTGCTCATTTGTGGCTCTACTTTCAATAAAATCTCTCATGGACTTGCTGTTATACAACAGTTCATAAATTTTTCCTAAAATTTTGATAGCTTTGGCTGTGGTTCTTTACACTTCTATGCTTTGATAGATGAAAATTGCGGCTACATTTAATTTGCTATTATCATTTTGTGCGTGAGTCCTGTTTCATAGTCACTTGGCTTCTGAAGCCAACTGGGAAACTAGGGTTAATAAAATAATGAAGAAATTATGAGAATTGAAATATCAAAATATTGGAGGATTAAAATCCTCTTATCCTATGAGTTAAAGGTATTTTATTCTGGTGCTATTTACCCCACTGTAAGTGGTGATTATCAAATTGTTACTGATTTTGATAAACCTGTACGTAACTTTTAAATTCTATTCTTTATTCTATCTGTAGGTCCTCTGTTACTTGGCACCACTCTTCCCAAAGAATATCACCTTGTTTTGGCAAGAAGAGGTATATTTATATGAGGTCATTATTGATTTTCTCATGGAAGTTCCATTAATTTGTTGTTATCATTTTCTCTCTCTCTCTCAAACACACACACATCCCTTTGTTTATATCAAAATGGGATTATCCAAAGCGGGGTTATCAAAATGTGAAGCCACTAAAATATGTTTCTTTGCCCCTTTTTACTATTCCAAAATTGCTATCCTATGTAATGTCTCCTCTCAAAGTTGGACCTATGCATATCTTGCCTAAACGGCTAAACTTTCCAATTGGTTAAGCTTTACTTTAAGGAATTTTGCTATTTGTTACCTGATTGATTCTTGTCTTTGGTAAGCTCTAGATACCAAAAATGAAGGCATATGTTAGTGATACAGAAGATCTAAAGTTGGATCCTTCTTACCAAGAGACTTGGGATGATATGATAATCAATGTAAGGGTCTTTAATCCCTATATCACTTTGGTGTCTTGCTTCTTGTTTTTCAACTGTTCAGCTATAACTATCAATTGTGTACGCTGGAAACAGTTTCTTTCACATGATTAAAGATGCAAGATGAAAGGGATTTTAGTGTTTTTTTGTTCTTCTGGTGATGGCTGTGAATGTGATTGTTGTTCTTGATGGCAGTTTCTTTCAGAATCTTTAGATGTGATTCAAGATATTGATTGGGTCATATCTCTTGGAAATGCTTTCACCGATCAATATGAGCTCTACAAACCAGACGATGAACATTCCGCCCTTCTTCATCGGTATTGCTCTTCCAAATGTTTTTGTAATTGTTGATAAAGCAGCATTGCTATAAGCTTTTCGTACTCTTTTAGGGCATAACCGGAACTCTTTCTTATATTTTCATAGAAGTTCCCTATCTTTCCTGATTTTGGCATTACTTTTAATCCTTGGTAGTGCTTCTTCATACCATTCCGTTCAAGGTTTTAATGGCATAAGTAGATCGGTCATTGTGCTTTCTTTTCTCTTGTGTGAATTCCTTTAGAATATGTGAGTTTGCCTTTTATCGGTGATTGCAAAGATATGTTAGTTTCTGTCGTAATTGATTCTATAAACACGGGTAGTATTTATGGAATTCACCTTTATTTTAAAATACTTTCTCTTAACAATTCAGTTTAGTAGGCAAGTATTGTTAATGTGTGCTTCTGTTTGCATGTGAGTAAGATCTTCAAAATTGAGTGTGCAAAAGTTAGCCTTTCAATGATCTGGCTATGAGAGGAAAGAGTCACAACAGAATGAAATGCTTTATGAGTCTTTGAAAGAAAGACTGAGATACAAAAAGTTTAACTTTTCCTTTGGCACATGCAAATGATAATTAATAAGTGCTTCCACTGCAGGTGCCTTGGTATGCTTCTACAGAAAGTTGATGATAGAACTTTCGTCCGGAAGAAGATTGATTGGATGTATAAACAAGCCAATATTGCAATTCCGACCAATAGGCTTGGTTTAGCAAAAGCAATGGGATTGGTATCTTGAAAATCTTGCATTCATCAGTTATCTTTGCTCTCAATAATTTCTTTTTGACCATATGTATAATTTGTTGCTTCTGGTTACTTCCAGGTTGCGGCATCTCACCTAGACACTGTGTTGGATAAGTTGAAAGACATTCTAGATAATGTTGGACAGACATTTTTTCAGAGGTGAATGATAGGTTATGAATGGAATTTATCATGTCTATTCCTCTTGGCTTCCTACCATCTTAAGTCTCGATGAAATTCATGCATATTTTCCCGTGTTTTATAAAGCATGTTTGGAGCTGGGTTCATAACAATCACTCACTATGTTTGCCTTGGCATGCTAACTTACTTCTTTTGTGAAAATCAAAGCCTTGTGCAAAACCTTCTAGAATCATGTATAATGGAACGAAAATATGATGGGCAATGGCGTTAAACTTTTCTGATATACTCTGTTATCTCATTTCTACTTGAGGAGTCCGGACTATAGTTAGCAGATTACACTCCAAAGTTCTATGGAGGATAATTTTGGATATACCTAGATGATGGAACTGCTCTACTAGGTTATGCGGAATTATTTATCAAATGACCATTTTCTTGTGTTTTGCTTTCCAGATTCTTTTCCTTTTTCTCAGATAGCTATCGAGCAGAGCAATCTGATGATATACATGCTGCCTTGGCCCTGATGTATGGATATGCTGCAAGATATGCTCCATCAACTGTTATTGAAGCCAGAATTGATGCCCTAGTTGTATGTTGTTTGTTCTCCCTTTATTACTTTTGGATTTTTGATCTCTTTCTTTCGATTTCTTTGGAGTTAGTATTTTCATTTGAAATGGGAGATTTAGTCTTCTATCTGGCTTTCAGGGTACTAACATGCTTTCACGGCTTCTTCATGTGCGCCATCATACAGCAAAGCAGGCTGTGATAAGTGCTATTGATTTGCTAGGTATTTATGTTACATGGAGGCACAATCTTGACTTTATTAGTCCCAGTATTAAAATTTTATATGTTTTCCCTATGACATTTTATGTCTTCATACCTCTGCACCCCTATCCACAACCATGCCCAATTTTTACAGAGAAACATCGGATCAGGAGTGCTCATTTTCCTATGCTGTGGAACCATTTCTCAATTCTTCAATTTTGACTGGATCATAAAGTTAGATTATTGAATAATGATATAGTTAATGTTAATTATAAGTTACAACTTTGGGGGCATCTAATTCAAAATTTTCAGAAACCACTCCATAAGGGTTGGAGTTTTCTGTGAATCCATAAAACGATCTAGTCTTATTGTGTAGGTTTGTAGTGACTAATTGACACCAAGATATCAATGAGGAGTGAGTGCAAGGTCTGGACATGGCTTTATCTTGTGCTTGTTCCCAGATGGTTCATCCTTTAACCTTGATTTGTGTGGACTTGTGCATAACTGAAACATGATCCTAATCAGAACAGCTTATTAAATCAGTTTCAGACAAGGATTGCTTAGTTGTTGAATGACAAGTCAACTGCTTTTCCTTGTGGTTGTTTTTCTTTTATATTAATACTGTACTGCTGCCCAGTGTGAAGATAACATTCACTTGCTAGAGTAGGGAAGATAAAATGTGTTTTGTGTATTTGACAAGGCGTGCTGACTTGTTTGCTTGTATTATGGTTTTACTCATAGCTGTGCTTTGATAGATAGCACTGGTGTAATATTCCTTGTGCAGGTCGAGCTGTCATAAATGCTGCTGAAAATGGTGCACCATTCCCACTGAAAAAGAGGGACTTGTTACTTGACTATATCTTAACTTTGATGGGAAGAGACAATGTGGATAGCTTTTCTGATAGAAGTCTTGAACATCTTCATACCCAGGTTTATTAATTGCTGCTTCTAAAAATGCATTAAATTGGCTCAATGTTTGTATTCAACCAAATTGATTTCCATAAATTTCTTCCCTCACAATCTCCAAAATTAGCACCTTCTCATGGTTCTTTATGCAGGCCCTGGCTTTAAATGCCTGCACTACATTGGTATCTGTGGAGCCAAAGCTTATGATTGAGACAAGAATCACATTATGAAGGTGTGTATTAGGATCGGTTGGTGGCCTGTGTTATTGACAATAAGTTTCCTACTGTCAAAAACTCTAAACTTGTCAGTAAACATTTTCACAGGCAACCTTAGGATTCTTTGCTTTACCAAATGATCCTGAAGATGTTGTCAATCCTCTCATTCACAACCTTATTACTCTCTTATGTGCAATTCTTCTGACAAGGTATGATGTAATCATCCCATCTCTCTGGACACTTATCTCTTTGATTCTGAAATATGATTTAACCTTATATTGGGACAGAGTGTAACCAGATAACTTCTGTTAAAGGATTTTTGGGTCATTTTGGTAAAATGCTTTTGTGTTTATTTCTGTTATATATTTTCTCATGAAGGAAGAGGGTTACCTGTACAACCTATTTTGAAACAAAATTTTCTTTTATGATTAATACCACATATATTGAAGATATGAACCTTCTTTTGCATGTGATATTTTGTACTTGTTGGAAAAATAAATATGCAAGATTTCATGTGCCTATGTCTACTCAAACTGGCAATTTATGTAATAATTAGTGGAGGGGATGGAAGAAGTCGAGCTGAGCAACTGTTGCATATTGTGAGACATATTGATCAGCATATCTCTTCATCAGTGGATTATCAAAGAAGAAGAGGTTGCCTTGCAGTGTATGAGATGCTTCTCAAGTTCCGGATGGTTTGTGTTAGTGGATATTGTACACTAGGTTGCCGTGGAAGTTGCATACACAACAAGCAAACAGACCGTACTCTGCACAACAGTTTTTCCAACTTACCATGTAATAGTATTTCCTTAGTGTAGTTAAACATTTGTGTCACATCATCATAATTCATGATGGATTTCCAGTACTAAATGCCATTCACTATACCAATATTTTTGTTCGACTTTCAGCTGCATTTGTATTGCCAAGTCGTGAAGCCCTCTGTTTGGGGGAGAGAGTCATTGTATACCTGCCACGTTGCGCAGACAATAATTCTGAAGTTAGAAAATTTTCTGCCCAGGTTTGGAATTGACGTGCAGTTCCTTTTATAGTAGTTGAAGATTCATATTCACTTAAATAGACATTGAGATACTAAACTTTTTCTCTGTAGATTCTTGATCAACTCTTCAGCATATCTATGTCGCTTCCAAAGCCTGTTGGTTCTAGCTCTAGTGCAGTTATAGAATTGTCCTACCGTGCTTTGTCCTCACTTGAGGATGTCATAGCCATTTTAAGAAGTGTAAGTTCTTTTCCTTGTTATCATCATTTTTGCATTCTTTCTACTTCTATATGAAGAAATGGGAGAAAAATATGATCTTTTAAATTTTAATCTTTAGCACTACAGGATGCTTCGATTGATCCATCAGAGGTTTTCGACAGAATTGGTACTACTTAAGTTGTCTCATCTAACTTTCACCAAGATGCCACCACCAAGTTGTGGCATTACCGCCTAGGCCATATTGGTGAGAAAGGTATGCAAATCTTATATAAGAAGGGTCTACTGAGCCAGAGTTCAGGTAATATAGAGTTCTATTAACCTTGTGTTTTCAGTAAACAAACTAGAGTCAGTTTCTGTTCCCCGGAGATTCATAGGACCAAAGGTCCTCTGGATTATATTCATTCTAATCTATAGGGTCCCTCTCGCGTTGCTTCTCGAGGCGGTAGAAGGTATATGTTGACCAAGCCACTACCTATTGCTAAATTCAAGCATTATGTGGACTTAATTGGTATTCTTGATATTTGATCGCCCTTCGGGGATTACGGCGAAGAGAGTTCCTACTTTCGATCTTATGTCAAGGTGGATATTTGTTGGGATATTAACCCAAGCCTTCTAGACCTCTACTCCATGTAGATTCCTACTTTGTGTCAGTTTTCTTTCCTTATTTGACACTATTTTAAATTCTTACTTTGTATAGGTTTCCTACCCTAGGGTTATACTACTATATAAACACTCCTTGGGGGTTCTTTGTAACATGTATTGGTATACACTTTATTAGTCTTGGGGTTTGTGTGTGTGAGAGAGAAAATACTTGTAATTTTTCTCTATTGACCTGGTGCATATTTTCGGGCTCTTTTCGCCTGTGGGTTTTTCTCCCAACACTTGGGTTTCCCATGTAAAAATTATGTGTGCTTCTACTGCTTTTCCTTATTTACTTGATTGATTCCATTGCTTCCATGACCACTAGCACAACAAACCTAACAAACATTTCAAGAGAACTACAGGGATTAGGCACGGGATATATTACCCTCTTACTTCTTTACTATATGCACTGAAACCTCTACAAGACTCACTACAAATTATATTGCCATGACCAGAAGATTCAAATACTATAATGATATGACAAGCCGGAACTTTTTAAGCCATTTTTGCTTAAGATTTAGACTTGGTTTATACAACTACCTTTATTAGTCAAAGTTCTAACTAAGGCTTTAACTAAATTAAAACAACCTTTTAGCCTATCCACAAGTACCAAAAAAAGATGTTTTTTTTAATCTTTATACCTACTTTCCAATTTTAGGTGATTAAATCACTCTAATCACTGGTTTTAAACAAGAAAATTTCCCTTTCAAATATCTAAGTTACTTATCACAATCAAAAGACTGAGCTAATCTAATTGCCAACTTCTTCTAGACTTAATTTATAAAAGACTATCTAATTGGAAGAATAAATTTGTTATCTATACTGGGAGAATCCATCTAATCACCATAATTCTAAATAATATGTATGTCTAATAATATTCACATCTACACTGCCCTAGCAATTTGATTAAAACCATAGACAAAATGTTGAGAAACTTCCTACAGAGTAGAAAGGAAGATAAATCCTTAGGAACCATACTCAAATGGCCAGATATAGATATCGGTATCCCCAAATTTGAGCGAGGTTTGTGAATAAAACATATAAAGGCTAATAGCAAAGTTCTACCGATAAAAAGATTATAGAAGCTCCAAGTTGATGAAAAGTCTCTTTTGGGTTGAATGGATAAACACAACTTTTCTCAAATGTCCTGACTAGTTTCTTTATGTCAAGTCTTTCACCCTAATAAAAGCTACGAATTACTTTAAGGTCTTCAAAGAATTAAAGTAAACACCTAGAGCTTTTTGGATTAAGTTAGATCATAAAATCAAAGTTTTTTTCGACAGTGAAACAAAGCTCACAAGTCAGATCAAAAAATTATGCATATTGCATTCCTTTAACTTGACGATCTTTCAGAAGGAAATTCATATCTAGAGCTATGAATGTAGGAATTGAGTGATTCCAAGGCCATACAAAAGTTGACTCAGAGATATCTAATTCATCTTCAGTACCGATTTGATCATTTTAAGATTAAATTTCAATTAGAAGAGAGCCTAACATTTTGTTGCACATGAAGGGGTAGTTTTGGAAGAAAAAATTAATTATAACTCCAGAAGAGGTTATGGTCTTTAAGGGTCAAGATGATATAACAAATTGGATAGGCTGGAATTTTGGAATATCTAAAAAATATGCTACCTTATAGTAGAGGAGGGAGCACGAATTAGAGATTAGATTAAGTACTCTCCTTTATGCTTTCCGTATGTTTAAACCATGAGTGGTTGGTTTTTTTAGTACAATTCAAAGGGTAATTCCATCTCTTTACTTAGCTGTGAACTAACTTATGACAAGATTCTCTCATACAGATGATCTCATGTATGATCCAAAAATTTAGAATATAGCAAATGTGAATATGGATGCTAAAAGACAAGAGGACAAATTTAAAAACTTAACACCTTCAAATAAAGATTATGAAAGTGACATAATGAAAGTTGTTAAATAAGAGGAAATGATGGGGCAAAGAATGTTAAAAGAGTTAGTAACTCTCGATATGGTCCAATAACCACTGTATATCGAATTTCCAAAAATTGAGGAAGATTTTAAGCTTAAATCAGGTTTTATTTCATCCTTAATATTAGTATGGGCTTTTGTAATCAATTCATCGATTGGATTAACCAATGCATTTCCATTGTATCATACAATATACAAGTCAATAAGGAACCTTGTTGTTCGTAAACCGCAAGTGTACGGTTGTCGAAGTGAGTAATAAATCGGTAAGAACTGAGTCATGTCCATAGGGATTATGATAAAATTTTATTCTATGCTAGTTAATGATATTTGAAATCTGGTTGGATGAAATTTTAGAAAATTAAAATTAACGTAAAGAAATTTTTTTCTTTTTTCTTTTTTTAAAAAACAAAATTAAATTAAATAAAT